>JAYKKI010000025.1:9845000-10080000 GCA_039881145.1 Druceiella hillmani | reverse complement strand
TACCTTCAAAGTGTTAAGCCCCAAAGCCAAACAGTTATAAGATACAGTTTTGGAAAAGTTTCGAAATACAGGTCGTCTGTCTGCAAAAATGTTCACCAAATTTTTAAATCATTTTTTGCATTGTATTCTGAAATCAAAACTTCCCTTGATTTTTCAATTTGTTTTCATTTGCAAGATTTTTCTATTTTTGAACTGATATTTATCTGGAACAATTTTATTTATGACTTTATTTCATATACTCTAAAATTATATACAGGTACGTCGCGGTCACAAATGATGACATTTCATCGAAAAGTATTATTTATTAATTTACTGTTAATCATAGAATCTCCTAATTATAATTATTCGCTCTTTCTGTCGCTATTTTCAAAATTCATAATTTGAGAACAAGTGAGTGCTAAGATTTAAAACATTTCAAAATACATTATATTTCCTATTTATTTTTTTGTGGATTTCTTTCCTTTCGACAGTGTCATAGTTTGTTTTTGGTTTATCTGCTTGTAGCTCATCGCATTTAATTCACTAATTGCTAGTCGATGAAAAAACGGATATTACTATTAAATTTAAGTTTGATACAAATTTAATCGACACAGCATCCTATTGAATATAGAAATAATGGTATATTTCCCCAAATAATAAACAAATAGGGTATTTAATTCTTAATATAAGTAGTGTTTGTTATAACGTTACGTTTATTAAATATTACTTCCTTTAATATTTAACAGTAAATTATATTTGAAATGAAAACATTAAAACAGTATTAACCTAAATAATTGTTTGGCATTATACAAAAAATCTTGACGAAATATTTGGTATATCATAGTGGACCTTAGCATTAAAAATATTTATCAGAGATGCCCAGGGATATTTTACTTTCCCAAAACACAAATAGTGTAATTAACGTGAGAGAGTAAGGTAACAAGTTGCTAGGAATGTCATTGGAAATCCTCCACCTTTACACCTTTGTTCCAGTAGCATTGAGTGCTGGAATTAACGAGCAATGTCCTCCAACGGTTTATTCTGTTGCTTACGATGTTGATAAATAAGGATACATTTGATATGTACGAGAATGTACGGAATATTGCAATGAAATATATGAACACAATCCAAATAGCAAGTAAAATTTCGTATCTTCACATAAATACTTGTTACACTTATTGACATTTTGGTAGATAATGAAATATTTAGGGTAGATTTGAAAAATAAATAGTGACGTCACTTTGTTTACTAAATAAATGAACATTTGTGAATGGGGAAGGAATTATTTTTAGGCACACTGTAGGATAAATTTTGTTTGCCTATATTTATTTTGACACTCGAAACAAATGCATTGTGTATATTCTCAGATGACATTTCAAAAGCCTTATATTTGGACGATAAAAATAAAATATAAAACTTCAAATACTTGAATCATTAAATAAAACTAAACTTACAAACGATTATTCAAAAGTTTTTTTCGGATTTAATGATAGCACGATCCATTATCTCGATTTATAGTTATCGTCAAATTTTTTGTTAATGTGAATCTCCGGTGTGCTCAGCAATTTTTTCATTATTGTTTTATGGATATACACTCTTTTCATTTTATCCGAATTTGCTTTAAACTTTACATTACGGAAAAAAATGATGAAAAGCATGAAAATGTTTTTAATCATTACCGAAGAAGTGCGGTTTAAGAAGTGATGTTTAATTTCGGGCCAAAAAATACTTACAATTCATGTTTACAATAAAAGCAAGTATCATGTGAATAGTTTATATATTTCATATATTTATGTTTATATATTTATGTTTATATATTATTTTAGGAATATTTTTCAGTTTTTCATAATGATGGTCTGTAAATGGGTTGTAATGTTAATGTAAGTAAATATTATGGTTAAGCGTATCAAAATATTTCAGTGTTGTGTTGCGGCTTTAGGAACAGTCAATAAATCATTTACTATCTCCATTTAAATAAAGCAATCAACGGGTCATGATATGAACTGCGAAAAACAATTCTACGTACAAAACAGTATAGATTTCGGAAATATGAAGCAGTCACAAAATGTAAACTGCCTGTTCCTGTTGGCAGATTACCATTATTTGAAAATCCACTTCAATGTGAAGTATAATTTTTTGTCTTTTGTTTTTTTCCGATTTTGTTAATCTACCTAACTGAGAGCAATGATGCAAATAATTACTATTTCAATATTTTAATAAATGTAAATATGCTTAAGAACACACGTAAACATTATTTTACCTGACGGTACCATATAACTCGAACTCATTAAATACAACATAACGATTCACCTTTGAAAATATCGAATAGTGTAATTTGACCTGTTAAACTAATGCTAACATATATTTACCTACGCCCCAACTATGAGTAGGGCGTCATTTTGAATAGTAAAGGGGATTTTTTGCAGCTACTTTACTGTTTTTGTAATGTTACCCTAGACTACGAAACAATAAACGTGAAATAAATACTACTTAAATATTTAACCAAGACTATTTACGAAATAATCAAAAATTAAGAAATCAATCCATGAAAATGGAAAGTTTACTATTAGGTGTATTTCAAACCAGTCATAGTGTACTATAGTCTTCCAAAAGAAAATTGATTCAGAATGAAGAAATTTAACTGTTGTTTTTTTATTTAATGTTCAAATTTACACCTTATATATACATATCTATACTATTTGGCTGACCTTGTGTTTACATAAAATGAATCAATTTGTTTACGTCAGAACCATTTCTTTCACGTAAATTTTTTAGAAAGGACTTATCTTTTCTTACTTTTTTCGGTTATTGAGATCGAATATTTTCCTTCTCTTTATGGAGTTTACTTTAAAGTACTTTCGACTTGCCTTTTTCATTTAGCTAGAAGGATATACCCAGGTTAAATGTACTAATTAAATAGACTGGTAAAGATGAAGTTAATAATTTTATTCTTATGGGATAAATTTCACAAAGAGATAGAGGAACACAAGTTAAATTGAAATATAATGCATTTTATGACAAGAAAAAAATAATGTTCGGGGGACATATTTCTTAACCGCCTGATAATTTTTCCCACACATAAAACATTTATTTCAGTTATTTATAAACCCACTTTGGACTTGATAATTTGATTATCAAAAAAAAACCTAATGAAAATAGTCTCATCATTTGTGTTAAATAATTAAACATTTTCTAGTAATCAGTAGCACTTTCCATTTAATCTGATTAAAGCTATTTTTATAAAAAAATTTAAAACATCACTTTATTAAATTATTTAAACCAACAAAAACGGCATTCGGCAGTATTTATTTGTTTGTCGTGTGCACTTACTACTTCTACTGAACTATTAATAAGGATTTTCTTAATGATTTTGGGCTTTTTTCATATACTGATCATTGCTCACCTGACTACATGTCTTGTGAGACATAGACTTTGTAGCGTACTTAGTGATTGAAGAACTGTTTTGCTCTATTTATGGCTGAAAATCGAAGCAAGCTTCATTGCACTCTATATATCACGTGAATACGCCATCATGCATAATGTTTATGGCGTTGTAAGTGGAATTTTGTGAAGAGCCACCAGGCTTTATTAAGAATTTGCTGAAAATCAATTAAGTTTAACAAACAGGCGCTTCTGTACCACCTGGTTTTTACGAGATTATATAATTCGTTGTTAGAAGGAGTGGTTCATGGCTTCCATGGACATGCACCTGGAAGAGTTGAGCATGACCGCCGTCTTACAGCAAATGCATCGTGATCCTTAGTCAAAGACGTATACCAAGGCGTACTAGTATTTTTAGATTGTCAATTCAAAGAATGATTTGCGCTAATTATCTACACCCATCACATTATGAGAAAATTCAAGTGCGTAAACCAGAAGATTATCCAAGACTAGTGGCGTTTTGTCGAGCAATAATGGAAAAAAATCGGGAAAATCGAAACTTTTTCTATGAAGTTTTGTGATCTGATGAGAGATTTGAGCAAATTGGGTTGTCAAGCTTTTAAGAGCGCTATAGCGGCAGTAAATGGAGTGGCACAATTATCAGGGAGTTCTGGGGCTTCTTCGAACGGCCATCGCGTCTGAATGCGGATGCTAATCGAAACTTTTTAAAAAATGAGGTGTCAAACTTTCTCCGCTACGATGTCTCATCAAATATAAAAGAGCACACGTAGCACTATGGCACTACATGTCACTTTGCTCTAAGAGCGGGGAAGTACCTCAATGCCGCCGTCTTGATGCGGCCGATCGGCCGTGATGAAATAATTACTCTGCGTCAAAATCCCCAAACTTAAACCTTATCGATCTTTTTCATCTGTAATTACAGAAAATAGGTTGAATACTTGAAGGACATATGAGTCAAAAATCCAAGTAGCGATAGCAATAATCAACAGCCATTATACTGGCTGAAAAGAAACTTTTTACGCCGATTTTGTATGTGCATTGCCATGTCAAGAATTTTTCATTTCTTGTTAGTAAATTTTGAACAACTTCTTAGTAAATATTTAAATCGTCATTATTGCTTTCTGATTGTTTTAACCCTCAAACCTTACATCTAAACATGCATAACTTTTGCATGTTTAGATGTAAGGTTTGAGATCACTCCGATTTTTTTGCTGGACCATCAGCATATCCTAAGGTAGTTTTTAAGATTATAAATCAATCTCTACAACATATTTTACGAGAGTTTTTTTTTTAAATCCATTTTTTTCTAGAGAACGAAAAAAACCAACGTAAAGTTTCTAACTATAGCAAAAGCTAAGAATAAACACTATTACTTATTGCATGCCTCTTACATGACTTAATTATATACCGAATTTTATGTAATTTAGTGGAACAGTTTTCCAATAAAATATTTTTTCAAATTAGTACGAAATCATGACTTCTAAACATTCAAACCTAAGGTAAATAACATTCTTTTTAAAATGTTACTATAACATCATATTTCATTGACTTAGTTTTTTTTAGACAAATCTGTAGGGTTTTTTAAATAGCTATAAAGTGTGGTGAAATTATTTCCTTTCCTGTAATATTAACTGCATAAATATTGAAAGTGATTTTTAGGAAAACTAAACAACAAATATTTTTTCAATTTCAAAATAAGTTACATAAGTAAGTTGAATAACATATCAAAAAGTCAGTGAATTCCGTTGACCACGCGTTTTACACGATCATCATCTTAAATATTAGAGACACGCCTACACACGCTATTTGTTATTTTAGAGATTCATCTTGAGAAGGTGATAGGATTTTCTTTAAAAAAATAATGTATATGTTCCTTTGAAACTTTCTTACTATCGAACTTAAATGCTAATAATATAAAATTATAAGTGTGAAAGTTTTTGGCTTCATTATTCATGCACGTCATAGATGCGTAACGAGTCTACAAAATGTATTTAACAGCTAGTTGATGATCAGATTTATTTTGGTGTTATATGTGTTTTCCATAAGATAGGCTATAATTTTATTCTTCCTTTTTAGTCAGTAAATCATTTACATGTATTCTGCTTGATAAGATGTCTTAGAAACATTTTAAATAAAAATTTTGAGAGTTATCATCACACATCCTTATTATTTGAAAACATTACGCATAGAAAATATTTAAAAATGATAATCTTTGTTTTTTAAACTATTTTCTCATTTATCCAATTCTACACAAGAGAAATTTTGAACAAAAATTATTAAATATGTATTAAGAGCTTAGTAATAGACAAATATACTTTTTATGTCACTGTGAAATCAAAGAAACTGTTTTGGAAACATATTTAATTATAACAACTAAGTTTATCTCAAATTTAGTGAAGTTAAAAGGAATGTATTAGTTGCTTTCAATGCAATTAGTTTTACTAAAATGATATTATTAAAAAATTCTTTACAATTATTTTTTTTTAAATTTAATGCAAAATTTTTAAATACTCCTTGTCTTTCACAATTATGTATTTTAATGTTCTAAAATATTTCATAAATTAATGTCGAGAAAACATGTCATTTGGTAAACACAACAAGAGAAGTCAATTAAAGGTATTATTTAAAAAAAAATTATCAATTTTTTGTTTACTTTTCTTTAATTTCTTTAAGGCTTATTATATAAAAAATGAATGAATAGAAAATAAAGTCTAATATTCTAGTAGTCGGTAATTTCAAAACAGAATCCTAGAAAATATAATTTCAACAGTTGGTATATTTTTTCGAATATTTTTAATAGTCTAGTCTCCAGGGTTATTTTCTTATTACGCGTCTAAATATATAAATATTAATTACAGCATAGCGTGTAAAGCTTTCACACAACACCGAGGTAATCTGCGTCGGTAATTAAATAACTTAGATGCCTCCACCTTCATAACAGGTCCGTGCAGCCATTTCGTAAGACGGTTCATGTATTTTCTGAGGTAGATAATATTTCAATTAAAATTATATTTATTTGGTCTCATTGACAATTGTATGCTTATTTATCCCATTATTAGTATTAGTAAATTTCCTTGCGTTAAAATAAAACCGTGTGGAAATTCATGAGCTTAAGTTTATTATAGTGAAATTATTTCCAGAGTAATATAATCAATCTTTCATATACATTTTAATCAAATACTTAGGCTGCATTTTCCGAAATACATGCACGTTCTTATCAAAATGACAACGCAAATTATTTAAAATACTGCATGCCATGTTACTTGTCAACACATCCACAATACGCACGTCGGCAAAGTATTTAATAAAGGCAGACGCTACGAGTTATTTTTAATCGGCAAGGTTCTCGGTTTATTTTCAAAGAAGGCGACGAGGCTTTCTCGAGTGCCCTTGCTATAGTGGGAATGCGACTATTTCTGATTTTTATATAAATGACACTTCTTAACAAATTGCACATATATAGTGCCGCTATCCGAATTCGATTAAAAAATTCATACATTAACTCCATTATGCACCAATTTCGACGTGATATACCGCATCTCTCCCATTCTCTCTACGTAAGACTTTATTATTAGTCCGTATGTATAGGCATGTTTTGATTAGTTGTAAATCTAAGGTTTAAAAAAAACTATTCATTCTGCGTCTTTTAGCTTCAGCAAACAATGTTCAAAAATAACCCGTATTATGAAATATCCTCGCATCGACCAACTTGCAGTCCATTATTGCAACATGGTAGATTAGATTTAGATGTTTATTACAGTAAATAAATTTATAAAAATCTACATTGTCTTTAAAATACACAAATAGTCACATCTTAGCTACACAGTAAGTACGTAAAATAAGAACATCAACATGGAATGAATTCAGAATTTACATTAAATTAAAGTAAATTTTATAAATGTTTATTCTTCCAAAACATAAGTAATTTTTTTTAAATTTCTCTTTAAAAAGATACATAAATTCACTATCGCTCATAATTTAGGTAAAATTGTACATTTAAAGGATATACAACACTTATTTTAAATAATTTAATGGTAAATATCTAACCTTGTAATATATTCTCTGCTAAAGGTGAGTACGATGAGCACGAGAATGGGGCGTGTAAACATGCCCTCGACTTTGGTTTATCATTATCCTTTCCAAATATTTCCGCACAATTTTTATGTCGTTTCGTTTCGCAAATTGGATTACAGCTCATTCAGTTTTACAATATATTTTCTATTATTTTCTGGGGCAACCTTATTCGGGTAGCTCCTATATTTTATTTGAGCTTACGTACATTGAATCTCTTTGGGAAAGTACAATTACGTACAAGTACTTGTAAACTCTCGATGCAAATGATATCTTATAAATATAATTTAACGAAAATAAATTAAAATTGCGACTTTAATAAGTTTTTTCCTAATAATTCTATGCTAAAATTTTAATTTTCCCGAAGAGAAAATTAAATTTTTAGATCTCAGTTAAGGATTTATTTGCACTTTGTCAATCTCTTTAATACGAGCCAATATTCATTGACTTTTCCTATATTCAGTGCGTATCGTTGGGTTTCATAATGGGGCAATATATTTTGTTCTGCACAGTAGACATCTTAAAGAATATTATAGTGGGATTATTAGTGATTTGGCGATGCTACCTTAGTTTTATTTTTTTAACTTTTTACGTAATTTATTGCTTAGAATATTATATATTGTTACGAGTTAATCTTATGTTTTGCTTCACTTAATAGTACCTATCGTTTACAAATTTAAATATATCTGTTCCTATATCTGTCACAGCCGTTTTTTCAGGAGCTGCTTGACATAAAAGCTTGAAATTTGGCGCAGTAATAAAACATATAAATTCGTACATATCGCAATAGCTAAAACTCAGAAATATAGATTTAGAAATTTATGACAGGGCAAATAAAACAAATATTACATCTTCAAAAGTATACTGAAAATCATGAAGAAATAAATACAGAAAACAGTCATATGTTTCAGCTTCAGTAATTTTTTACGCCTATAAAAGATAGAAAATTACATTCACATTTTTTTATTTTCAAGGCTGATTTTATCAAAAACTATGCGACAAAGAAACTTGAAAATTGACATAGCAATATGTCTTATTAACTCACAAAGTTTGCACATACTTTTCATAAGCAATTTTTTTTTTAAATTGTCAAACGATAAAGAAGTAAATAAATATATTATTCTTTTCTTATTTTATATTTTGTCTGAAGTATCATTTGGAAAAGCTCGTTACGAGGAATATAAAATTATTTTCTTAATTGCATATTTAAAGTTTTTTGAGAAAATTAATAAAATTTTATTTTACGTACAATTTTTCTTGCGCACTAATAAATTTCTTTTGCTCAAACCAATAGGCGAATCTGCTCCCACTTGAATCAACTACGAATATTTTTTGCAACTTTCCTTCTTTTTTCAAATAGTGTTACTTGGGTTCTTCTAACGTAAGTCTATAAGAGTATATTGTATATTTTAGCTGTAGTAGTGAATAATAAATTAGATTTCATCTTAAAGATCAATTTTTTATTAACTTTCGAACGGTTTTATACACTTTTGTTAAAGTAAATAAGCCTGCATATTCACAATTAAATGAAACTACGTGATGTAGTATTATTTCTACTTTCTTTAAGTTCTTTACCACGACCTAGGTTTCGTTGTATTACAAAATCTTCAGGTGGGCTATTAGCAAAGATCTTTGCTAATAGCCCACCTGAAGATGTTGTAATACAACGAAACCCAGGTCGTGGTAAAGAACTTAAAGAAAGTAGAAATAATACTATATCACGTAGTTTCATTTAATTGTGAATAATGAATTTCTACAAAATTAACGCCAGATATATTCAATATCAAAACCTGCATATATTATAGGTATATTTGAAACATAATTTTATGACGGGCCTAGTGTGTAAAAATACATATACTTTGAATTTTTTTATTACGATATGTAGTCCTGGTAAAATTACGATTCTTGTCAAATCTTCACATTACGTTCTACAACATCTTTTTTAATTTTTTTTAAATATCTCATTACGTCAATATGCATGACAACTTTTTTTCATAGCGTTTAGATAACGTGTCATAAAATATATTTTTCGGGAATTTTAGAAATTGGCTATACGGCAAACAAAACAAGAAGAAAATCTTTTCTGTTTTTGTATATATGTTACATTTTTTTTTAAACTTATTAAATAAATAGATAACACCGAAACTCAGTAAAACATAATTAATTTGAATTTTTTTAGTATTTTTAATAAAATATAATTTCCAATTATTACTTCTCAGTTGTTTCTGTATTTAATCATAAAATAATTTTAACAATTATTATTAAATCATGAAACATAAATGAAAGATTTAGTCTGTTTATTAATTTATTATTTCAGACCAATAGCCGCCGCAATTTTTAATTCCGCTAAGTAAAAAAATAAAGCGGGGTGATTCAGTCAAAGATTATATAAGCTCTGTAGTGGAAATTAGCAAATACAGGAAGGGGCAAGGTTTATTTTGGTAAAAATAATATCTAGCACTTCAATAGCAATAAATACCAAAGTATATTTCATATTAAAATACTCATTTATGGAAGTAGCTTCCACTAATTATGTAGTATTATCTGACAATTTTATGGTTAAATGCAGTAATGAAGGCTGATGAAAACCATCGTTCTTCCATCGTTCACATCCAAGGATATTTTAATATATTAATTTCTACATCCATAATTTTGAAATCAATTTATTAAACACTTCCTTTTCAAAAATACACAAAAACAATAAACAAAGTGTTTCAAAATTGAAATCGTTTCTGCAATCGACATATTTTATGGCCTCATCCGACAAAGTATTGTTAATATCTTAATGTGTTTTAAATGTTTATAGTTCAGTACGACCTGTATGATATACTAGCTTTTTGGCCGCACCTTCGCTCGCTTAGACGGTTTATTTTTATAAACTCATTTGAATTTTTATCTTTCCGTCGTTCTGACCGCACGTAAAATTAAGGGGTGGTCAGAGCTTTGAGTTAAGAAAACATGTGAAACAAATGCGATCCCGCTCGATCTATTAAAAATTACCAAACAAAATTTTTTTCTGCACAAATTTGGCTACACATTCTCATCTCCTTAGGGCATTAATCTCATAAAATGCTTAAATGTTTGTTTACTTATTTGTATTGAATATAATTAATACCAAGTTTTAAGTAAAACTTACCATGAAAATAATTTTCCCCTTACAAATTTAATCACCCTTTTTCGTTCACTTAAGGGTTCAGTCTCGGTAAATTCTAAAACACATGTTTCATTATATTTTTCGAAAAATATTAATACAAAATTTCTTAAAAAATTTACAAAAAAATATTTTTCCTGTACAAACTTAACTACGATTTTTCACCTACTTAGGGGTTGAATCACGAAACTTCTAAAATACATGGTTCATAAGTTGTATTGAAGAACATACCAAGTTTTACGTAAAATTTACAATATAAATATTTTTTTTATTAATTTTCCCACCCCTTTTCACCCTCTTAGAGGATGCATTTCGAGGAAACATTTCTCAAACAATGCGTCTAGTATAAAATCAACTCCGTCACCAAATTTCTAGGCTGGACGTTGATATGTAATTTAATTGGGTCATTGCCTTTTACATATTTAGACTGTGACTCAGTAAATTCATTCGTGTTTTTTGTCAGATGCTATTCACCACTAAAATAGATACTTAAATATTTCTTTTAGGTAGATTTTCATAAGGCGAAAGGACGATTCAGGAAAAACAAAACACACGTGGACAAATTTTAGTTGCGAACATAATTATTCCAATTAATTAACGTAGGTTTCTTCTACAGAAACATATGTAGTCTATTACTACAGAAACATATGTAGTATATTCAGTCATGGTTCTAAGTTCTAATATTTATATACACAAAATATTCTATTTAAATAAATACTTATTATTTTACAAAATATTTTATTAGATGGGAAAACAACAAAAATGAACTGTAGCCATCAATATCTCCCACTTTACTTTTTAATTTTCTCAAACTTGTCTTGTAAATTCAACTCATTTTGCACCTGTCTTTCACTGAATGTTGGCAAAAGAGTATATGAAAACGATACAGCCTGATCAAAAGACGCACGGCGTTTGATGGCACGGTGCAACGCGGCGACCCAGGTTCGATTCCAGGCTGCTCATCAGGCGGGATTAGATCGGAGTTCTGGTTGGTTGTAAGATATTGTTTTTGCAGTGAATCCGCCATATGTATTAATTATATACACTAAAGTACGTTAATAAACAAATAAATTGTTCACGATTAAATGAAACTCGGTGATGTAGTATTCTTTCCATTTTCTTTAATTTCTTTACCAAGGCCTAAGTTTCGGTGTATTACAACACCTTCACGTGGGCTATTAGCAAAGCTCATCGCTGTAATACAACGAAACCCAGGTCGTGGTAAAGAATTTAAAGAAAGTAAAAATAATACTACATCACGTAGTTTTATTTAATTACAAATAATATATTTATCTATGAATATATTATAAAATTATATTTGACAAAACAAATATTTTACGTTTCAAATTTTTTTTGCTTTTCGAAATATACGTATTATTAAGTTACTTGAAGCACATTTAATATAGTACCAGATTACCAATAGAAAGAAACAAATATAAAAATACCACATGTCTGCTTATTTTAATTCATATTTAATTTAAGAAAACCTAATTAATATCGTGATGTACATTTTCTCGGCTGCCTTAAGTCGAATTTAAACGCAGTCGCTACGCATTTGAAAGGGCAAAGTTTATATAATTAAGTACGAGAACTCGACTACATCCAACGTATGTGAGCTGGACATAAAGATATATGCAATGATGCAGTTTTTGAAATAAAACCTTTGGGATGAATATAATTAAATGTGTGTACACAAACGGAAATTGTGGATGATTTCAATCATAACAAAATCGGGGACAATTTTGTATATCTATTGGTAAGGAAAATACAATATAATTCATGTATTGCAGTAATATTTTTAATGTTTTTTTATAAATCAACACTTATTCTCAAAATTGTATTTATAGTTCATTATAATATAAAAGTTTCACTTAAAAGTCAGTGTGTATTCGTATCTATGTAAGAGTAAAAATATGTCAATAGAAATAGTTTAACACAAGAAAATTACGCATTAGAAGATTAAAATATAATTTTATCTTCCTTGAATTTTTTTCTACAATGTTACACCTTTTCATAATTTTCCAACTAATCCTCTAATATGTGATGCATTAATTTTTCATTATAGTTACTTACTAAGTGTAACCTAAACTTTCCCGTAATTTTTCTTTATAAAATAAATATATAAAACCAAATTTTTCCTTCTGATTATGTTGCTTGCGGTTTTAGAATAGCGAGTCGCTTGGTGTTTCATAATAAATTAATTTATAATATTTATTCCTAGTTATATATCCTATAAACATAAATACGTATTTATGAATACAAATTTAATGTACCAGTCTTAGGTTTTAAAATAAATAAACTGCTCCTATAAACATAAAAACTTTTATTAACCGGCTTTTCGTAAAAACTTTTATTAACTAATATGTCGCTAAATAAATGAACCAATGCCATAATCAAAAATTATTGTTACTAGGCAAAAATTATAATAATTATAAATTATTTTTAATCATATTCTAATAGTCTCTTTCAACAAAATGCAAAAATATTTAGTTATTTAAAATCTATGAGTGGTTTTAAATGACAAAAAATACTTTTAAAAGAAGTAATTGATCGATACCACATTAATTGTTATGCAAATCTCGGCAGAAATATGAGAAAAATATTTTCCGCAAAGACAAAATTCTAGGTATTCCTCAATTCTAGGTATTCCTAAGCATCAAGATAAACACTTACTCGCTCAAGGACCAACAATTTCAAGGGCTTATTTAACTTACGAGAGTGGAGAAAAAGGATCTAACTAGGAAGGATATTCCAAATCAGGTGATAGCGGATGTCTGTGAAGTCTTGGGTAAACGCGATTTGCCACGATGTCTTTGAGACGCATATATTTTCATAATCTTTCGAATTTTCAGTCCTGAATAATTTTACTTTTAATTTTCAAACTTGTTTTAAATACAAGGTTGTAAATTAAATTTTATTCCACTATTTTAAAATTAAAATCTATTTAACATAGTAACGCCTAATTAAATATTTTGATAATAAATTAAATTATTTTATGTATAACTTTTCTGTTCATCTTTTTTGAATAGAATTTTTCTATAAAAATATTTGTTTAATTAATATATTGATATTTTCCATCAACATTACACCTTAAACAGCCAGTAAAAAGCAAATTGGTAATTACTTGGCAATAAATTACAAATTAATTACCGTTAGTTTAAAACTTCACAGGTAACGAGTGATTTTTTGTTAAATAAAATTTGAAGTTCATCCAAACATTTATACACTTAAAGGTACCGATTTTAAAGTTCCTAATTTAATATTTAATTAACTAGAAATTGCATTTCATAGAAAAATTCAAAGATTTTGTGAAGATTTGATTGATTTTGGATGAATACAAAAAGTAGACAAAAAGAATTCCTTTTATGAAACAAAATTTTGTTCTAAATATTTTCTTCCTTTTATTCTTCCTACAGAGGTGTTTTTTTTCGAATACAATTTGAAGTTCACCCCAAGTTTATACTCTTAACCGCACTCATTTAATATTAGTAACTTAATATTCGATTGTCTAGAAATTGTATTTCAAAGATAAATGTTATACTTTGTAAACGTGTACACTTTGTTCACTGTATTCTCCATCGATACTGGAATTTTACACTGATAATAATATCATTGTAAACCGTGAAAATAAAATGTTTATGTTTATCGGTTGATTACCTTTAAACGACTTTCTCTCCTTACCATGACTCAAACATCAATGAAATTATTGGAATGCAATTTAAAAAAATTTAATCTGATAACAGAAGTACTTCTTTAAAATCAATTTAATTTTTTTCATTTAAACTCTACTTCTCCCGTATTTTACAAAAAGGGAAAATATTGAATTGCGTTTAACGGTACTGCTATTTTTATTGTATTATCATACAATAAAAATATAATTCTTAGGTTCTATAGTATAATTCTTCTTAGTAAAATCTACGAAAACTGAGCAGATTTTAAAAAAATTCTCGTCGCTCCAAAAATTTCTCTGTGAAAATAAATTTTAGTAACAAAAGTAATTTTACTATAATTTCCACAGATACAATTATAATCTGGCCATAGAGAATATTTCAGTATTACGATTAAATACAAACCAAGGGAAAAATTTGGGACAATTCAGGTTTTACAACCTAACAATTTATTTTGATGTGCAGTGTCCTCCGTTTACATGTATTTGAACATATAAATAGTAATAGTTCCTAACTTATATAATGTCTTGTAAATATTAAAAAATACAACTAACATTTTAGGTGGGTAATGCGGTATCCTATGCCGGAACGTACGCCTTAGCCTTGTTAATATTGCTCCCAGGCGAAAATGATAGTCAACTATTTTACTAATTTGTAAATTCTGCACGAGGGTTTTCTACTCCAAATGATGTTGTTAGTAGGTTTGACAGTGTAGTAAGTTATAATTTATTTAAACTACAGGTAGGTTAGACATAATAAAATTATACATCTGCAGTTTTACTCAGTGAACACTATATGAAATTTAACTCAGAATTAATATCGATGCATAAATAGTGGCGATAAAAAATTGTATTCAGTGAATTAAGAAAGTGAATGAGCTAAAATAAAAAATTGTATTCAGTGAATTAAGAAAGTGAATGAGCTAAAATAAAAAATTGTATTCAGTGAATTTATTTAAACTACAGGTAGGTTAGACATAATAAAATTATACATGTGCAGTTTTACTCAGTGAATACTATATGAAATTTAACTCAGAATTAACATCGGTGCATAAATAGTGGCGATAAAAAATTGTATTCAGTGAATTAAGAAAGTGAATGAGCTAAAATAAAAAATTGTATTCAGTGAATTTATTTAAACTACAGGTAGGTTAGACATAATAAAATTATACATGTGCAGTTTTACTCAGTGAACACTATATGAAATTTAACTCAGAATTAACATCGGTGCATAAATAGTGGCGATAAAAAATTGTATTCAGTGAATTAAGAAAGTGAATGAGCTAAAATAAAAAATTGTATTCAGTGAATTTATTTAAACTACAGGTAGGTTAGACATAATAAAATTATACATCTGCAGTTTTACTCAGTGAACACTATATGAAATTTAACTCAGAATTAATATCGGTGCATAAATAGTGGCGATAAAAAATTGTATTCAGTGAATTAAGAAAGTGAATGAGCTAAAATAGAAACAGAAAAAATAAGTGCATTTTCCTTTCTTTGACTTTTTTATTGACACACGTATGGGTTTTCAATGTTTGGTTCATTTTTTCAAAAAAAATGTTATAATAATAATACCTAAAGAAGAGAGAAGAAGCATTCTTACTTGGTTGAGAATTTTTATTTCTCAACTAAGTAATTGCACGTAAAGTGTAGATTGTTTTTTTGATTACGACTTTTTCCTGCTGGGAAATGATGTAGCAATTTCATTTTTAACCATGTAAAAGACGTTTTTATAGTATGGGAACGTTTTTATAGTATACTTCAGGAAGAATATGACAACGATGCTCGAACTGAAGGTTAAGACTGGGGTGTTGTTCGAATGTTCCGCAGTGGCGAAGATCCCATTGTTTTCCGTCATCTTGGAATTTCGCAAAATAATTTCTTATTAGAAGTCAGTGCAACAAATATTAATAATAATGCAACAAATAATAATAGTCAATGAAACAAATAATAAATATAATAGTGTTACGATTTTTCATGAGAAAGTAAAAAGGCCCAACGTGTCTCATTTGCGAATTACCTTAGAATTCCGTAACTATATATCAACAGACAATTAGGCAGTTTGTGCCTGTTGTTAAAGAGAATAAAAAACGGCGCAAATTAACTAAACTATCTGTGACAAACATATCTTCCGAGATACTTATTAAAAAATGTTTATTTGTGTCATAGTAAAGATTTTTTATATTTTGGCATACGTGGTTAAAAATTATTAGTAAACGGAGGACTCTGCACATAATTTATAAATTAATATTTAGGAAATTTTTATCGAAAAAAAATACAAACTTTGTAACGCTGTGACACAGGGACGAACGAACGGATATCTTATTGTACATTGTGCTATGGAATCTTAAATGGAATTAGTTGTTAATAATTGTGTGCCCGTACATATCATCGTGAAAGGATCACTGGTGAAAAGTACTGAAACGTAATTGGATTAAAAGATATTTATCAAAAATACGATATCAAAAAATTGTGATTATGAAGGAAAAGAAATATAAATTCTTTAATCAATGCAAAATTTAGACTATTTAAGATATAAAATATGCTTGAAGAAATTATTGCAAAAAACTGCAAATATATTTATTTACTATATCCAAAAATACTTAAAGTGGCGCTTATTTATGGAAATAATTAATAATACTGGAATTTATATTAATGTTATGAAAATGCTACGTATATATACAATACAATCGTATAGTAAAAGCGTATCTTGTAAGTTCAAAACTAATAAATATATTCTTAAAATAATAAAATGCAAAAAGTGCATGTGTATTTTTTGCATAAAACAATATTCAACTAAAAATCTCTATTTAACAAAAAAAATTATAGTAAATTCACCGAAAGTATTACGACTATTCCTCAGTAAAAGAAAAAAGCGCAATATTTTGGATATTACACGATCTTCCGCTAGCCGCCAGCGCGGTACCGCCAAACGGTAGGCTGCATCTCGTCTTCTTTCCTTTTAAATTATGTAAATAGAAAGTGGAAAAGAAAATTGAATGCCCACACTCGGCGAGTGGGGCGCCTGCCCATAAGCATGTATGTCGACTCCAGCCCTTATTTCCCCAAACCATCCCTGAGAGGCTGTACGGGTTTAAATCTCTCGTCGACTTTATGGAATATAACGATGAGGAAGGCTCATTAACCGATATTTCTTTTGTTAAAAGCACTAAAATTCCATAAGTAAGGTGATTATTGAGCGTTTCCTCAAGCGTGAATAGTTAATAGTAATGAGTAAGGAGCTATTATTTGTTGTATTATTACTATTTTCTTGAATTTTTTGTTTTGTTGTCCTTACTTTGAGAAGTATATACCTATAGTATATATGGATATATGGAAATGTAGAACCAGGTAATAGTAAATATGTGTAACAAGGTGAATTCAAATCCAAATTTGATTCAAACCAGAAACTCTTCTAGTGGAATTTACTTTTTGTATTTTAAACCAAAATATAACATTAAAATCATCAATCAATTACATATTAAGCTACAATTAGGTACTACAAAAGATAAATAGGAGACTTATTTGCTTGATATACTTTAAAGAAAAATTAAAAATGATTGCCGCAGTTTGCGTTATGATGCCGTAATGACTTTTATTGATAAAAAATTATACCGTATTTTTATTACTCTGTACATTTCGTTAATCTGTAAGTAGAAATAAGAGATGATACCAGTTAAATAATAATGAGATAAAAACATTGGAATATATTGGAATGTAGATATAGCAACTGATCTTTTGCTATATTAATTTGGCGAGGATCAAAGGGGTGTAAAAAATAAAGAGAATAATTGCATATAATGGTATACTTGTGCAGACAATTATACTGGGAAAGCGTGTGCCGGGTAACGTAAACGAAGGATAAAAGGAAATGAAGTGCCTTGGAAATGAGTTCGTTAAGGAATATCTACGTAGATTTTACGTGACAGTATTAACAATAACCAACATCGAAGAAAATTTGTTAGTGAAAATATGAAGCAACATTACAAATAAATTTCAAGTCAATTTTTATCATTCAAATGGTTTTTTCTTTGAGGCTAAAAATAAATTGATGTAAAAGGCTATAAGTAAGTGTAAATTTGTTTTGACTTTATTTTCAATTAAATAATTATGACTGTATGCTGATAAGAAAAGTAAAGTATTTTAAGTATTTTCTTACATGAAAAGTCTAAAATTGTCTTGGCTGATAGTGAAAATAATAAAAATGTTATGAACAAGTTGCATAGAAATTATCGTTTAAGTTATACAGAAAACCTGCTAGCATATTGTTGTTTATAAATATCAGAAATAATTAAATTAAAAAAAATATTATTTTATTTGACTCTTTTTTACCAATTATTTACTTCACAATTTCTAAACGATTGTTTATTAACAATCTTAAAAGCAAATTGCTCCCCCGAAAAATTTCTGCATTCAATTAATGATATTCCGTATTAAAGTTAAGCGTGAATATGAATTCGAATAAGGAATAAAACCAATCCCTTCTCGCGGTTTACGGCCTCAATAAAAAGACCCTCAATCTATTCATTTATGTTTTAATTAAAGTCAAAAAATACTCCCATCCATCCCCATAATATCTTCGCTTTAAACACAGAATTCCTAATTTTACGGTTAAATTGTAAAAGTGTTTTCCTCTAAAATATGAATTAATTATTCAAATGACATTCTTCGAGACGACGGTACTTACCTGTTCAGGAGTCTTGGAGATAATTTGAATAATATTGCTTTTTAACGTGATAAATCCATATCAAAGGATAAATTTATATACGGCTCCAATGGGGGTTTGGGGTTAGCAAACCGTGAAATAATTTGAAATCTTGTTTTAATACTTATAATGAAATGACTTTGTGCTTTTAATGGTTATTGTTTAGGCTTTATGGCAACTCATTATTGAGAAAGGTGATGAAGATAGTAGAGTAATATAGTACTAATTTAATGTAAGACTATGAATTCCAAAAGTTATAATCTGCTTTTATATTTTAGTTCATTATTTTATAACATTTAGTTCATAATTATAGAACAACATTTAGAATAGATGTCGATGTTATCTAACGAAAAATTAACATATTTTTCCTTTTTTTACAATGGTTTTTATTTTATAGTAATATATTTAATGCCTGTTATATTTTAGTTCATTCATTTTCCAGAACGTAGGTACGTTAAATTGGGAAATTTTGGTATTCACCCCCGGTCATTATTTGTTCGTCAGTGACCTTCAACACTTTCATGGGCACGTAGTAGCTAGGTTGGATTAATAAATGAAACGAACTCTTCCAGTTTATCAAACAAAAAAAAATATTTGATTACAAAAAAATTGCAAAATATGTGGTTAAATGCTGTTTAACAGATATCGAAACTCGTATTATATTATATGTAATAAAAAGATGACATTCTATTTTTTATATTTAATTCAAAACATTATTCTCAAAATAAAATTTAATTATTTAAATTTTATTCGTTACGTGCAATTTGATATTCATTTTAAATGCGAACAATGCACAATTAAAATAAACATTATTTTAAAATGCCTTCATATTTATTACCAAGCTTGAAACGATAAACGAAAGCTAATTATTTTCTATTATTTCTATTATTTAACACTTTAATCACTGAAATTTTTCTTACATTTGGTAATGGAAGCATATTAAAGTATATATTTATTAACTCAAATAAAATATTATAAAACCGACGGGGCGCACTTTAACCTACATAGTATTATCTTAATTATTCTGATATCGCCACCTTCCCAAATCCGTGATCACTAAACGCTAATAGCTTCGTTCGCCAAATACACAAATAATCGGGATCGAAGGTACGTCGAAGGGAATACTCAGGATATTCAGTTAATACATTTTTCGGGTTCTCTCTAGTACCAAGTAGAGAAAAACCTCACTTAAGCAGTATTCTTTATTACTACTTCCGTATTTTTTTATTACCACTCTGCATTTAAGAATCTTAATTCTATAATTCTAGCCTTTGGTATTTTTACTTGCATCAAGAAAGACAAATTGAACATCGTACTATAAGTGTTTCGTCTTTAAGCATACTATAAAAGAATTTAAAATATATTAGAATATATTCGAAATGTGCTAAACATATTCAGTATTACTTGAAGAGGTGATATTTTCTATTACACTAATTGCATGTAAAGCTCCCACAACCTTGGATCCAAAGCATTTGTACAAACTACATTATGTCAAAATTGTCGTTATTTATCAATGAAGAAAATAGGAAAATAAAATATATAATAATTTTTAAATACATGTTAACGTATGAAATTTATATCAATCAGTATTTATTTGCTCATTATTTAGATTTAACTAATCAAACTATTTATAACAAAAAAATAAAGCTATATGGATTAACGGATTATAATATGTTTAAGGCACTTTCTAAACCATCACCAAACGATTCATTATTATTTCAGATTTTTTTACCGATAAAGCAAAGTAGGGTAGTAGTTTTTCAAGATTTTCCAAATTTGTGTGAAAAATTTATAACGGAAAACGAATTTAAATTATAATAAAAAATCAACACAAACTACTTCGGCATAACAATCTTTTTAACAAAAAAAGAAACAAAAATATATGTTTCTAAATCCTGCCACCTAGGTGGAAGGCTTTACTACTCAAGGCATAAGATTTTAAAATTAAAGAATTAAGAAATAAATACAGATTTTGCAACACCAAGTGACTTTTGGAGCTAATTTAATTAATTGGTATGGAGTTTCTTTATGAAATTTTTACAGAAGCGTATTAGTTACAAACTAACTAACTACATGTCATAAATTGGTCGACGATTACTCGTTAACTAATAAAACTTATTTAATTTTGATAATTTGAATGTTTTAAGTTTGAACATTTTTATTTCTAATGTATTGGTCACAGAACGAACAAATATTTTGTCTGATGTAAAGAGGGGTGATTCCCTTCTTCTAAAATAAATCAAGCAAACACTTTTATTTTCTTTTGCACTATTTTATCAACGATAGATTATTAGTTTCGGCGATTAAAACTTCATACTAAAAATGTTTACCTTGGACCGAATTAAAACAATTTTTGATTGAAATATTTTTACTTTTGGAGCGTAATTAAATTATCGTACCGTAATGACTATTAATATGAAAGTAAACAATGTGTCATAAATTAAATATGTAAGAATACGATGTATGTGATATTTATATGAGACATGTGCAAAGGCGCTAACGCGTGTCGTGTGAGAGCGTGAGTGCCTAAGATTGAGAATATTTCTTTGTGTTATCTTTTATGCCTCCATTTGTATACATGTTTTATATATATCCCCAACACATGTTGACATTACTAGCCATTTGCATTTTTACTTTTTCTTTGAATGATATAAAGTTTGGTCGTGTTTTGCTGTACTTGGCGATTTTTTGCTATAGAAAAAAATGGATCAAAGAATCTGTATTAAATTGTATGTGAATAGTAAAATTAAGTGTTCCAACGCACTTATAATGTTAACTATGCATTTGGCGAGTTTATTTTAAGCAAAAAAAAAATATAAGTGGTACAAGTTCTTTACAGAATGCTGAGAAGAAGTTAATGACGATGTCTGCCCTGGACGCCCCAGCACGTCAACAATCGACGAAAACGTTTAAGCAATCAAGAAAATTGTTATGGAGAATCATCGAATCATCTTTAGAGAAGTTTTTGAGGAAATTTGTAAGTCGGTTAGAGCTTATGTCATGTAATTTTTTTAAATGTTTTGGGCATGAAGGGCGTGACAGCAAAGTTTGTATTGAAATTGCTAAATTTTAACCAAAAAAACCGTCCCGTGAGCATCAACGTGAGCTGTTGAATGACGTCAATGACGATGTAGATTTGCTCAAAGGGGTCATAACTGGTGATAAAATATGGATATAAAGTCATGACGTCGAAACATAAGCTCAATCATCCCATTGGAAATGACCAGAAGAACCAAGATAAAAAAAAAACGCCCAAGCTTGCTCTAATGTGAAGGTTAACTCATTGTTTTCTTCGATTACAATGGTGTGGTGCATCGTGAGATAAAATATTATCTTTGTGTAATGCGCCGTTTGCGTGAAGCAATATAAAGAAAACGGCCAAAACTGTGCAAAAACCAATAATAGATATTGCACCACGATAATGCGCCAGCTCACTCGTTATTGCTCGTTCGTAATTTTTTGACCAAAAACCACACCGTAATAATGCCTATGCCACCGTATTTACATGATTTGGGCCTCTGCGACTTTCTCCTGTTTCTAAAACTGAAAAGTTCCATGGAAAGTTGACATTTTGCCACGATTGAGGAGATAAAGACCGCATGCATGATTGAAAGAGCTTGACGGTATACCAAAAAGTGCATATCAGAAGTACTTTGATTGGTAAAAGCGCTGGCATAAATGTATTGTATCTTAGGAGGGCTTACTTTGATGAAAACAAAATAGATATCATTGAATAAATAATTTTTTTTTGAGATGAACAAAGTCACCTTTTTTTGAACAGCCCTCGTATATTTGAAAAATATTCCACTCTGTTTTGCTTTACGTAGTCACGTGATGAATAAAAAGTATAAACCTTTCTGGATATTATGAACGTAATCATTTTATATTCTTTTTTATATTGACGGAAATTGAATTATAAATAAGAAAACATTAAAAATTTGAATACACTTTTAAAAAGCATAAACATCTGTCAAGGACGAGTAAAACTTAGGTACGCTAAGAGAATTCCGTACACATGAAGACAAACTAATCTTATATATATATATATATATATATATATATATATATATATATATATATAATATATATATATATAAATATATATATATATATATATATATATATATATATATATATAAATATATATATAATATAATATAGAATTCAAAGTCATCGATTTTTGTATTTTCACCTTGTACAATAAGATCTCTCTTTATCTGATTGTGGGTCGATGTGAAACGATTAAGACTATTGTTTGAATAAAAAAATAAGTTAGAGTCATTTATATGTGTAGTTTGAACTATAAACTTGACATTTTTTGTAAGGCTGTAGGCCTCAGTATGCGGTATTATTTTAATATCTCATCTAACAATGTACTGTATTAATTTAGTACATTAATTCAATATCTTAAGTTGTTTCTAATGAAAATTGCTTTGAAAAACAGACTGACTCATGGACAATCAAATGGTTTATACGGTTTCATTTTTTTTATTTTGAGTGGTAGAAGTCTGAAATCATATTACATATTTTTTCATTGAGTTTCTCATATTTGAGGAAATAAAACCTACGTCTAAAATGTATTAGGACCAATTAAATAAATAAAATTTTTCTGTGTACAGTTCTGAACCACGGCTTATTGCGAGTTTTGACTTAAAACAAACCCGAAGAATTCTCTGTTTCCCGCAATTCATGAAAGTATGATTTATTATGTGTGACTTGTCGAAGAAAAGTTCAGTTTGTAATTTATTTTTCACTGCATGGAAAATATTTTTATTTACATTAAATTAATGTGTCTTGAGCAAGATTTGACGTAAACGTTTCTTGAACTTAATTCAGAATACGTAAGCGACGAATTGTGATCTTTAGGTTACTTCACCAAATTAACCGTCGTTAACTTTCAACCTATTTATTTTTTGGAATAAAATTTATAATCATCGTGAAATATGAATCTTGAAAATGACTAATATGAGAGAAAAGAAATGACATTCGTAATAATAATGTCCCATTTGATAATAATTAAAACTCGTTACTTGTCCAAACTTAAAGCTCCGCTCTTTATAGAAAACGAAAGCTCTACATAACTAAAACTCATCATCACCATCCAACGGAAAGTGTGCTTTAAGTTGGTTCGTTTTTTTGCTGAAGGGCGACACTCAAGGCCGACATTTGCCAGCTCTTGATTGATGCTCCTATTTCTTAGGCTGCGTTCGGGATGTCAGTTTTCCTTATCGCAGCGATGAAAAAACAATAATGCTACGCTGAAAAATTTGACTAAGGGTTCGGAGAGCTTTTATTCCGCCTATAGGTAGTAGATGGTTAATATTCGTGGATATCCATTTTGCAAACCGTTTTGTTATGAAGTTTGTTTTATTAGAGGGTGTCTTTATAAAGATTTTTAACCATCAGTACATAATGTATGTTTACTATTACCGCTACGCTAACCATCAAACCAAGAAAGAATACCACCTGTATATGATCATATTTAGTAAGATAGCTTTTACTCGTGGCTTCGCATGTGTAAAATAGATTTTGTTTATAATCAAAAAAAATTTTATTTTTATAAATAAAATAATTGAGTATATACAAATAATAGATTAAAGCTATGTAGGTGTGAATATTTTTTTTGTGATTTATCCATATTCATTTTACTTTTACAAGTTACATTGCACAGATTTCCATGGTATAGACTATACAGTGGCATATTTTCCAAAAAACATATTGGGTGAGTTAGGGTTGAATCACGGTTTCCCACACAAAAAAATAGATGTTTTTATTAATAAAAACAAATTCTATATTGAAATAATTAAAGTTTCCTTTTTGATACAAAGTTTCGTTATACTGATTTATATGCAATAGTCTATATAATAATAATCTGGTAGTTTCATAATAACTGAGATAGCTTTGACCCACGGCTACACAAGCGTACAAACAAATTGTTATATTAACAAGACTAATTTCATTGGGATGCAAATGAAATGTCCGTTTTGATTAAAGGTATGATAAACTGATCTCCATGGCATAGACTATATAATACTAATATTCTCAAGGATCGTGCGAGTTGTACATATCTATAAAAATGATGATTTTAATACATAAAATGATTCAGTATGTCAAAATAATAGGTTAAAGCTATGTAAGTGTAAATATTGTTTTGTCATTTATTCATATTAATTTTACTTTTAAAATAAGGCGTTACTTTTTGTCATCAAGAATTATATGCAAATATTTCTAATTAGAATATATTCGGAAAAATAACTTATTAAAATATTTAAATTATTTCAAAATCATCAGTTTTCATTATTTCCTTACGTACGTAAATATCAAGATGTAAATGTCCCTTTCCTTGTAAATGTGTATTGTTACCCGAGTAAGCAATAAATAAAATACTCTGATAATATGTTATATAATTTACAGATGTGGAAGTGATCATTGTAAACTCATTTACTTAATGTTTCCAAAAAAATTTTACACCCCCATCTACTTTCACAATGACTTTTTATCAATACGACAATACCAATAAATAATTTTATTTATCATGTTTTTTCATCATGATTGGCTTTATTATAAAACATACTTTACGTTATTCCAACGGATATGATTACAAAATACTAAAAATTTTAAATATTTCTATAACTAGTTAACAATAAGTTGACTCGTTCGATGCGTATTCGTCATAGTGAATGTATTCATTCTCTAAATATTCAAAATATAACTGCTTGATTATTTCTTCTAAATTTCCGCCACCACTTTGATACTAAACAATTATAATATTTTATTTTTAGCTGTCTTACAATGTGTATTTTTATTAAATTGATTTCCCCTTTTTTTGCTGTATTAATCAAAATTAAGCATGTTTTCAATAAACAATGTATTGGACAATAAATATCACTTGCTTGTTTTCCAATTACTAAATTTATATATCATTTTCATTTTGGGTACGATATGTTGTCAAGGATTTTTAAGACTTACTAAACTTATTCTCGCAGCATCTAACCAAATAGAACATAATTTTCACTGTGATATCACTAACTGCTTAGGTCTTGAAATTTATATAGACTGAAATATATAACCTGGCCATATACATTTCTTACTAAGGTTACGGACTGTAATTTGACTAACATCTATTTCTGCTTTATAATTTATTACTATACCGTATATTCTAAGTACTAACAGGTAGTTTATATACTCAAACATTGTCCCTGTGAATGTCCTTTCCTTATCTGTAACCCTTTCTGGTTCAAATTTTCTCTTTAATTTTTTCAGGCTGTACATACATTTTTTAAAGAAAATGTATGAAATATTTCTTTTAGCATTAATTGGAAATTCAGAAATGATTCAGTTTCTTTTATATTCGTATTCAGATTTAGGAGTTTTATGCTTATAATAATAAACTTTCACTACTGAGTTAGGCAGAACACATTAAAATAACTTTGAAAAATGGTTTTGATCATTTCATTTTATTGATGATAATTTCTCCTATATTTTGAGTGTATTTTGTCTGGCAGATATTCTATTGCTTGCTGAATGCCACCAAATTAATTTTTAACCTAACCCTTACATCGTTTCTTCTCAGAATTTCACAAAACGCAAAACAAGTGACTAGTTATCGCCATGTACCCTCTTTTAATATAGCCTAATCATGTATTGTTCCTTTAAGGAAAATTTCTTACTCGTGACAAAGTTGAAGATGGTGAAAGACTAGAAAAACTTGAGATTTTTTACTAGGAATTTTAAGTAAAAATAGATTTTATACTTCAAATTCTGGAAAAGATTAAAGAAATCTGTTTATTTCATGTTACCTGAAATGTAAATTTATTTCTTTATTTTACAACCAAGTTTTTACAAAAATGAAAATTAAAAATTTTTTCCAGTCGTTTCCTTTCATTGGGAATAAAATTTTTAGGCACATATTTGTTAATGTACCATAATTTTTGTAGAATAATATAAATATATATATATATACATATATATATATATATATATATACATATGTATATATATATATATATACATATATATATATATATATATATATATGTATGTATATATATACATATATGTATGTAAGAAAGTAAACGCTAATCAACCGCTGTTTCTAGAAACATAATATTAAAGGTAGGTTTAGGAAGTATAGACTAATAAAATATTTTCATATAATAATTTCCCAAGGAATCAAGGAGTGGTTTTGCTTTAAAGAAAAATGCTGCGAATCACAGAAGACACTTCAAAATTAGCAAAAATGCTGCGAATCACAGAAGACACAGCAAAATTTTATGAGTTTTCCAGAAAAATAAATGGATGAATTAGCGATATAAGAGACTCTAGTCATAACCTAACCTTGATTTTCAATCCAATAAAAGTCAGCGTTAAGATTTTAGATATTAAATACCTTCAGCATTTCAGGAAATACGTCTAGTCTAGGAAAAACTCCATAAATTAATAATGATTTAGTCACTAGTCTAGGAAAAACTCCATAAATTAATAATGATTTTCATTATTTTTTCCAGTTTAAGTATCATATGCCTTTATTTAAATCATCCATAAAGTCAAAATGAAAATATACTTTCAAGAAAAGACGCTAAAGAATTAAATCTTTCTATGCTTTGAAAGTACGTAAATACGAAGATACTTCGTCCGATATATATAATTTTGTAATTGGCTTTCTGCTTTACATCTTAATATGTGTGTGTATATAAGGTACCGAAATAAAACCTTTGTATTTCTGCTACTTAAGTCGTTTAAGTTAGCTATGGGAAAAAATTAATTTATATACCTGAATCTGCAAAGTTATATATAAACAACTCAATAAAACGTAAAGTATTTTTTTTTCAAACCCTCCTTTTAACCATTACAAACATATGGAATATAATAGGATAGTGTTCTAGGAATACGCATTTTCTTCCAATTATGGCCCATAGAAAAAATACGTTGAAATATAATTGTGGATCAAAGTAAAAAACTGTCACGTTAAAATCCTAGCATTTTTTGTTCTACTGATTACACGTAAACTCTCAAAATATGAACGTAAATGTAGAATACCCGAATTTTGAATACAAACCATAGAAAAAAAAATTATGGAACTTATCGCTGATTGCTAGTATTCGTACTAACTAGTTACAGTCTACAAGTTTGTTAGCGTAAAATACTTCGTTTGCCGACATTTAATCATTTATCGGTAAGAGTAAGATAAACAATCAATGGTGAATCATATTAAGATAGTCAATATGTCGATTTTTTTCGATTTTAAAACGCATTACACAAGTTTTCAAATATCACTTACTTTCATGCCAATTCATTTATCAACCCTACTAATAGTACTGCCTTACAAAAATGCCCTACTTAAACCAAAAGTGAATCATAATTTTATATGGAATAACTAAGTGATGAACCAAAATTTTCGGGATTTTGGTGTTTTTTTATATTTGTAAAATAACTGTTTTCTAAACCTTCCGATAATATGGTATAACTATATTAAATTTTAGAGTATGAGTTCTCCTTGTATTTAATTGCATTTTCCTTTAAACTTAATAGAATGTAATAATGCTTAATAATGTTTATTTTATTTAAGTACAACCATACAGAATATAACGAACAAATAGGAATAGAAAAGTTAATGAAATTACCAAAAACAATGTTCAGTACAGTAGTTTGACATCTTTTCTCAAATTTTGTGGAATGTCTCAGTAAAACCTCCATGTAAATGTATATCTACTAGATGATTTTTACGTGTTCAGACATGTCATACAATTTTATGTGATATATAGTCAAACATAGGGACGTAGAGGAAAAGTTTACGAAAATCATGACATATTATTCTACAGTTTATTTACAGTTTCTGAACTCCAACAAAATAAAACAAGTCTTTTATCTTTACTGTTTTGTTTTATTTATGAAAAAAGCAAGCATATTTCAATTTCTACTGGTAAATTATAATATATCTCACTGAAATAAAATTAAGGAACCTGCACATCTAAAACGTTTCCAATATGACAAACACGAGCTTAGAATATATCACGGATACCAACAACAACAAAAAATTCGAAGAGGCAAAATAAAGACAATATTTTACTTATCAATACACAAGCATGGAAATTTAGTAACATGTAAATAAAAATTTCAGTAAGGCATTTATAGAATTCCGCTTATTCGTTCAGCGAAAATGAAGTGAAAAGGATTTTTCATTCTACTTTTTATTATTCATATTTGCAAAATAATAGGACAAACGTTTCCCATAAGCAATCCGCCCACGATCGGTGCGGTCAATAAAGGCTCGTTATAGGCAAATCCTTTCACTCAAGTCGACGCTTAACTAATGGCATGTGATCTTCAATTGTACTATCGAGACGTATCATCGCAGCTCAATCACGATTTATGCGCACCGTTCATATAGATCACGATCCAATTCTCGATTGCGCACGATCGGTCCGACATTTGGTATATATTTCGGCCGAAATTATAAAACTGTTCGTTCTTCTCCCGTCTCGCTTTCATAAATCTCGAGCTAACTCTTTGAATTATGCGACGAATAATTCTTTCTACGACGTCTTTGCCGAATGAAATTTTCGTAAGAGTCATTTTTTAGGAATTGGTGTCGCTATCAAAGACCGTCATCTACACTGTGCCGGATGCATTGGATACTTACCCGTTTTTTATTGAAATGTCGGGTTTGAGTTTTGTATTAAATTGCCATCTCGAAATTAGGGAATTTTCCTAAGAACCAGGAACTGTCTTCTTATATATTGGGAAAAATTATTGTCGGTCGCATTGGTACCATTTTGTTATGGCCTCTTTTATAATTTCAGATATATCGTTATGCTGACCGCTGTAAGAGAATACTTAACGGATTATTTACGATATCTAAGTATTTCATATATTACTTCAGTTTAATGCTTCTAAATTAACAAGTGAAATATGAGCTAATGATATAAAAATATTACTTTCTCTCTATTTTCTCGATTGAATTTTAACACAAATCAATTGCATTTTTCATAAAATCATGTTTGGGTAAAAATGTATGTGGTGTAATTAATAATATACTTTATGTTTGCTTATTTTGTTTCTTTTATTGCTACACATGATTACAAAGAGATAATATTTAAAGTATATGCACAAAATTTACGTTTTGTTTATTTATAAAGCTCAGCAGTTACAATATAAATAAAAAGTAGTCAATTATGAACAAAATGAATCTTCTACACTCTATTATCTCTCAAAACGTAAACTTAAAATTTGTTTGCGTAGTGATGCAATTAGTGACTATAAATTGTTTTTAATTTATATCGAAACGTAGTATCAAAGTCTCGTGTTAACAAAAAATAAGAATCAAGTTACTCATTTATGGATAATTGCATTTTATACTGTATTAGATTTGGATTATTATAATGAGATATAGTTTTAATGAAAATACTGGAAGTGTCTGTCTGTCCGCTTGTCATAGCCAGTTTTCTCAGAAATCGTCTACTCGTTTTGGAAATAAAGCATATTAGCCAACTCGTATCACAATAGGAAACATAAATATTTTTTATGCGAGCTTTTGGGATACAAATTAAATAGTAAAAAAATCACCAACAATTTCATATTCATTTTTAAGAGCTAGTTATAAGGATGCGTGTAATGTGTTATTGAAATGTTAGAGAAATGTTAAGTGTTATTGAAATGTTAAGAGGTGTAATGAAAAAGTGCAAAAAATATGTCCCTTTCTTTACTTTCAAGACCAATGAACCTAAAAGTTAATGTTAGAAGGATTTATGACAACCTTTTGGATCTATTAGGAAATATTTATTTTTATATTACTTTTGTTCCATGTCCAAATAAAATACCAATATCATTGCAAAAATAACGACTCGTTCATTTTCAAAGTATGAACTGACGTTTTTTATTACAGAAAAACACACACTACCAAAGTTTCTGATATAGTTAATATCCGGTTTGTAACCAGTCCATAACTCACATGGAGTTTTATTACCTATTACCACAGCTACAGTTCGATTCTGCAGGTTCACTGCCGTATTGGTGGCCTCACCCCAAAAACCTTTGCCTAAGTTTGCATTAAGGAATATACATATTGCCTTTTTGATGATTGTACGATTGAATCGTTCACACAATCCATTCTGTTGTAGGGTGTAAGGATTGATCTTCTAATGGAACACGCTAGCACTATTTAGGTAATTGTCCAATTCTTCCTTACGCTAATCCAGCCCATTATTACTTCTGAATATTTTAATTTTGTAACTCTTTGTTTTATTTTCTACTTGAGCTTTGAATATCTTAAAACATTTCAAAGCCACGTTCTTGTGTTTTAGAAAATAAATAAATGCCATATGGCTATGATCATCGAACAAGTAATATTTCGAGCCGTCTATAGATATATTCTTCATAGGTTCACAGATGTCTGTGTGCACTATATCTAGCAAGTTACTGCTTCTCTAGTTAGTGTTCTTAAATGGTAAGCGACACTGCTTATCTTCGCTACATGTAGTACACGAGGACTTTCTTATATCTAGTTTTTCATCAAGGGTAGTACCCAGAACAGCATTCTTCATCCGATTCACGTAGTCTTTACTGACATGTCCTAATCTACGGTGCTGTTAGTCCCGACACAATCGATGCGGCCAAATGTACTCGGTTAGGTAAGTTTATCTTGTATATCCCTTTGACCAACAGTACTGTGGTACATTTCATTCTTTTGATCGTATATTAAACATCTGTCGTCCACGAACGACATACTGATGCCTTTTCTAATAAGTTGGCTAACAGATAATAAGTATTTTATCAGATTTGGTATACAAGACACATCTAATATGATATATTACTCGAAGTTTTCAGTCGTAGTATATTATATACGATATTGATACATTTTCACTTATTTCTCTTGTTCATACAAAGCATCCATAACCCGACTTTTATTTGCTGTTAGGTGTACTCTTGCGAATGAATCAATATACCATTCATTTTTGGTAATATCCCCCCTCTGGAACACTGCGCTGCACGTATGAGACTGCATACGATCTTTATACTTTTTACGAATTATTTTTCTTTTTTGTACACTGATTTCTACAGTGGCCTGTTTGATTACAACGATAACATTTCACTAACTTGACGTTTGACTTTAGCAAGTCAGTGCTACCGACCTTACCCTTTCTTCCGGTCATAGATTTTTATTCCTTTTCCATTGAACTTTGAACAAGTGGCGAATGCATTGCTAACTTTATTCTCATCTTGTTCTGCCGACCCCATCTCCAACAGTTTGAGATGAAATCTGCTGTAATAGGAATCCTGGAATACTCGATTGCCTTTGATCGGTCAGGAAATTCCGCTAACAGTAACGACCTCATCTATTGATTATTAATTTTGAATCCCGTTCCGTTTAATTTCTGTGCTCTATGTCATCAAGCTGTAATTTTTCCGGCTAATCAAAATTAAATTATGCAGTTAACTTGTCCTTCGAGAAAAATAATTGTCGACTTGCTTCTGCTTTTCCCACAAAGATTGGTAGATTATCATAATCAATTTTGATATGTTTTTGTCGTCATCTAAAGCTCCTATGACCTACTTCTCTTTTTTTGGCTTCATACAATGTTTCATGCTTTAGAGAATTAGGGAATACTCTGCTGCAATACGCAACTCAGAATAGTTTTTGCATTACTTTAGCTTGGGCGCATTGACAAGATAGTTGGTAGAAATTTTAATGGTTAGTCACTAAACTCATGTACAGCGAAAATATGACAATCCATCACAGCTTAGTTTAATCCCATCTTCAAAACAGTCCTTTTTTTACTACTTTGCTTCTAAAATGATAGACCCAGGTTTCATCCGTAGTCACAAATCTGTATGAAAATTCTTTTGAATCTCTTTCAAGCTACTACAACTGCTGCATAAAATCGTGAGTCGATTGCATTTTAGATAATCTTACCTTAGATAATACCAGTCCATCGTGAATAATGATTCGAGTTCGTTCATGAGATATGTCTCTAATCCCGTGTATTCTCATAATTTTCAATCTTGAGTCTCCCTAGACGAAATCCCTGATTTTTCCAACATTTCCTTTAGTAGTCACAATTAACGATCTGTATGATACTTACTCTTAATTCCCGGCGCCGACCACGTAACAGATTTTTTTATCGCTTCAACCATAAGTTGATTGATCTGCTTTGGAGAGAACCTTTCTTCAACTGTTACGTAATAAAGTCGCTATTTTCAATTCTAACTATATTAACAAACAATTATTTATCCCCAATTTAAAATATATAAACTCCGAAAAAAGTTATACATCAACGAAATTTTGCGCAGTGATAGCTAAAGAATTGATAATAAAATGGTGGTGCAACTACAATATTATAATTATTTTTATTTCATTCTCATATCTGTATATATATATTCTGATATATATATATATATATATATATATATATATATGGATATATATATGTATACGTAATTATGATAAAATTTAATTGCTGCTTAATATATTCTACAAGCACTAATGATATATGGAGATATCCCAACTCAATCTCCACCATTAAATTTAAAAGCTAACAACTCATTATTTTTCACTAAATTGTTATATTTCTAACCTTTGTTTTTAGTAACGTATGTTTTAATGATATTTTACTAAAAAAAACAATAAGAATGGACGACTACCCAATTATTGTAGGAGAATAGTCCAGACGAACGGACAGATGAATGAGGGATATGACAAAAATGAGTGGTCCATAGGTATCTAAAAAAAATACTTGGTTATTTATTATATTTGTTGTAAAGCCGTAAGACCAATTCTAATATTGTTTTTCCATAATACATCAGAACAACGTAATTAAATACTCAGGCTGCTAAAGCGTACACATAAAGTAAAGCGTAGTGATACATTTTTAAATAAACATGAATGTTACATCCAAAATACAACAATATTAACCTAAGTACACTTCCGTTCAAACAATCATTATCAATGATCACAAACAAACTGGACCAATTTAGCAAGACATATGCCACCGGTCTCCAAATAATAAATGCATTACGGCCACCCGCAAGCCAACTCCCAAACTACGCGGCCACAGATACAAATTAAGAAAACATTCCCGCATCACCGCCACAGAAAAGTATCACAGCGTCAACAACAACAACTAACTGGAATCCGGAAATTGTTTCGTAACACTAATCCACGTATGAATATTATTTCTAAGGGAATCATAACGTGGTAGGGCGGTCCGGGAACTGCGCATCGGGAATAGTTGTTGGCCTGCGGCGCGGCAGCCGCGAGAAAACTTTTGAGATTATTTCGCTCTAAGCTAATTTGCTAAAGTCGCATTTGGAACAAGTTGCGTCGTAGGTTGGCGGCGGTTATGGGCGGCCTCAATACTCGTTCGCGCTCGGCGCGTGTTTACTGTCCTCGCGAAAATTCTGCTCCGTTCCGCAACTTCCTTAATCTTTAGTAATGTTAACATATACGGCCATACCTGAAAAATCTTATGCTTTTCTTATACTATCCAATAAACCAAAATATAAAATCGACTTTTATTTACGTATTACATATAAATAAGAAATTGTTTAAGATTTTGAAATATTACTACGGTAGTTAGAAATATTTTACATTTTTTTAAGAATATTTGTAACAATACTGTTGCCTGCGTTATCTCAATAAAACAATAGTAAGCACTTTTTGAAGTATATATATATATATATATATATATATATACATATATATATATATATACATATATATATATATATATATATATATATATATATATATATATATATATACATATATATATATATATATATATATATATATATATACATATATATATATATATATATATATATATATATATATATATATATATATTGATGTAAATAAATTCTTCTATATGAAGAAACCTTACTGAGGATACATTATATCCGTCCTTATGGCCTGTAGAAAATAGTGGAATTTTCTGAGTTGCAACTGTGGAAGTTTTATATTATAAAATAAACATTTGATTATAGAAGTAGGCAATTTAAAAAAAAAGCATGTAAACACCTACACTAAAATTTGTATTTATCCATAAATTCCATTAGGAATGATACTATGAAAATATTTGATCTTATTTAAAAAGGGCATCTTATAATATTAAAAAAAATTTATTTAATAAAATAACAAAAAAATATTAAATAATTATTTGAATATAAATATTTGTTTAATATCTACCAAATGTAAATTCATTAACATCACTTAGAGGAATAGATCTTCAATATTTAATTTTTCTACTTTAATTAAATTATAAATATTTGAAATTATCATAAAAATACCAAACTCCAATTATCTATCCTAATAATATTTGTACTATTTTTCCAATCGTGTTAGTGGCCCTCGTTTAGATGGAAATTATCGCAAAATTATGTATATTTTTGAAAAAATTAAGTGACCAGCTATTTATTTAATTTACGGTCCGCATAGTACACATAACACCAAACCACATTACAAATATAACAACTTATGAATACATTTCACAAAAGTGTATATAGCGAGTTCTTTAGCTGTTCACAGTTATCTTACGTAATACAAAACGTGGGTGCAAAGAGCTTCTAACATTATTTTTAACATCCGGCATAACGGCGAAGAGTTTACATAATGTTACGACCATCTTCGGCGTAATAAACAATATCCGTATTAATATCCGGCCTGCGAGTATTGGCCGTAATATAATAAGTCGGATAAATTTAACCGTTGGTTAGCATATTCCGTGTTAGTCTTCGGACACTTTACTATCGTTATAAACGTTTCGTTATATACGCTTAAGACATATACCAATTGTGTAAATCCTCTTTATTAATCTAATGAAGACACGAATTCGTAGGTAGATTAGTAATTGGAAATATGTTTTGTTTATCAAACTCGTTTGGGCGCACAATAAAGTTAAATTCATTATATTGTATAAAGTTTAATTATTTTTTTAGTACTAATTTACTTTTTTATGTTAAGCTCGACTAATAAAATTATTGGAATCTTTATAACTTTTTTCCGATTAATAGATACAGAACGAAAAAAAAATGTTCTCGAGTTTTTATTTTGCTCTCTCTTGTGTTTCCACAAAATTATTTTTGAATGTTACCTCGGAAATATAGACCCATTATTATGCTTAATTACTAAACCAAATTTAAAATTTCTACGTAAAACGCTTTCCGAAGAAAAAAATAAAAATATGTAGACGGACACGTGATCAATATTGGTTCCCTTTTTTCCTTTTGAGCCACAAAATTCATTCATAAAAATGCAGCACCAAGGATAATTACTTTTTCATTTTAATACCAGGATTACAAGCAAATTTAATAATAAAGATGTGTAAAAACAGTGCGTGAAATGCAGTCATATACTGTATTTCATAACCTCATTACCCATATCATTTTTGTAGTAACCACACTTGTGTATCTTATCGACGGTATCACGTTAATTAAATAACGCATCACGTTAATCATTGTTATTTTGATTATAATAAATCAGTGGATCAGATTTAAATTTTTTTTTGCTGCATAATATTTTTTTTTCTTTTGGTATTCTGAATACCTATGACTAGTATTCTCGCGAATAGGTTAAAAGTCTATTTTTGATTTCACGTTCTTTTTTTCCGTAAATTTTTAAACAAATACTTGATGTAAATTGATATGATTTATCAAAATATGCCAGAGTATGGTAATAGTTGGTCCAGCTATTGTCTCGTTGTATTAGAATGCTTATTCATCTACTGTAAATCTTTATGAAATAAAGATAAATTAAATTCTAGTGTTCGACTATCAGGAGATGCTACGCCTCAATGGAACCCGTCTAAAAAGCTCTTAGGCGGAAGGAGAAACTGTTTACTTTCCGTATACGGAAATATAAACTTGAGAATACACGTTGGTCTACAAAAGTGTGGTGGATACAAATTTTGCAAAAGGAATGGTACATGTTTCGAGATCTCCTTACTTTATTAATTAATGGATGGGGGAATAATTTTATTTTTCAATTTCAGAAAATATTGCACATTTTCGTAATTTCATAAAATTTCTACCATAAATACTTAATTAATAACTAAAAAGTACGCTTAGACCTTTTTACTATATCGGATAAAAATTAACCTTGGTATAGTAAAGCACACTATTATTGAAAAAAAATTAAATTGTTACAGTTTTACCTAATGTTATTTTAACTAATTATTTTGAATAAACGTTCAATTATATGCTAGGTAGTCATTTGGAGTTTCAACAACATGTTTTAAAACCAAAGAATGTTTTAAATACAAAAAGAAATTAACAACACAAATATAAAAAAAAACTAAAATTGTTTCAGCATGGTCACACATCAATTTTTTTCATCCCTGTCACACTTATTAGGAAACACATAATAAAAGAAAACAAAAAATGGGAGATATGTAAAATCAGTTCTTTAACTTTGTTCGAATCATCAGATGTACTTGTTATTGCATAAATATATTACTGAGAAACATTCATCATTAACATTCATTTAATTTATTACTCTCACTAACATCAAGTATGTTTAACTTGTATAACTTTCGAAAATATAATAAAAAATACACCGCTCCCCTACCATAAACTCATTAACGTAAAAAGTGGGAAAACCGGCAAACCCCACTTACGCTGTTGTTTTGAATAATATTTAAATGCTCTTGGAAATTTCTAGGAGTAAATCTTTAAAAATAGCGCACCTGAAGACGTTGTCATACATCGACACCTAGATCATGGTTAAGAAGTTAAATAAGGTAGAAATAATACTACATCACGTAGTTTTATTTAGTTGTGAATAAAAACGAAGTAAAAACTAAAATATTAATTATGATGAAAATAAAAGTAAAACAAAAAAAAAGCCTGCAACAGAAAAAATAACTAAAAAGCACTATATTATGTTATGCCTTTATACCTAAGTAATTACCGTAGTCTTATAAAATTGAAATGAGTATATTATGTTTTAAAAAGAATTTTTTTAAACAGTTTTTAACAACGCAGAATTCCATAAATTTAAAGAAAAAATCGGGCTACGAATATTATTGAAAGGAATATTTCCTTGTTTCGTATTTTTGGTTAGTTTTTTCCGTAGCGGGGTTTTAGTTTTCAATTTATATTTTTATTTACACTTTTTACTATGACTACATTTCTATTCCGCAATCGATCTAATGCCTTTATGGAATTAGAACATAGAGCCTTCATTTTAATTATGATTCTAGCGGGCAGCTTTTATTATGAATTAGGTTGTTTAGGCAATCGTTCAATTTTTTGCTTAGTATTAACATCATTTAAAAATTTGGGACTTGCCAACTCACTTATAAAGTTTAATGCAATATAAGCTTGGCCTTTTCTAAATAGTACTTTACTAAGATTTCTTATAGATTTTTCAAGAGTACATGCTTGAAGTATTGTGTACAGTTACGCTCCAGTAGCGCTTTAATTACGTTAACGCTTTCATTAGACTAGATGAATATCCATTACGAATTACTAGATTACCAAAATGTATTATTGACAGCATTGGTCAATTCCCCAATCTCAAGCTGGTGCCGTCTATGAGTTGGCCATTCAATTCTCTTAACAACACTCATTGTTCCTTTAATCAGTCGCATATTTTGGGAAAAACTTCTAATTACCAGACCTGATACAATTCCACCGGTCCGGATTGAGGAATGGATTCAGGCTTAGAGGTTTGGATACATATTTTTGGGTCAGTGGAAATATCAAAACCCTTTTGCATTGTAAATTCTTTATGTCTTGTTCTTATTGAACTAAGTCTTGTTATTTTATTATTTTAATGTTATAATCATTAACTTTTCTAAGAGTGAGAAATATGTGAATGGTTTCACAGCACTGAAGTTATTATAAACTTACATACCCTAGGATACTTTCTGAACAAAGATATATATACAAGTAACTCATCTGTAGAAATCACTTTAGTAGTGTAGGTCTCTATAGGCAAAAAATCCAAACTCATATTTTAGTTATATATATATATATTTATATATATATATATATATATATATATATATATATATATATATACATAATTTAGTTACATATATTAATAAATAGAACTTAATTTAGTTTACCATTATACGCAATAAAACACCTCTGGATCGATACAAATGTAAAAACACCTCATTTGTTGAAATTATTTCAGTAGTTTAGTCTGTACGAGGGAAAAAACTTACTCACAAACAAACATTCCTACATATAAATGAAATTTATAACCCTTCCTCTCCCGTATTCGGATAAAAAGACCACAAGTATTCATCTCAAAAGCTACGTTAACGCATATGCGTTAAATTATTATAAATTGTATTATACATAAAATTATTATTACATGTAAATATCTCCCTAAAAAAGGGAAAATTAATTGGTTAAACTACTGAATAGAAGAAAAGTTATCTTAATAATAGCACATGAATGCAGTTCTAACTTTTTTATATTTTTTTTTTCAGTACTTAGTCACCTCACTTATTATATCTGTTTCATTCATAATTAGTAAAATACGAAAATGCAAGAAGCACTTTGATCATTACAGAGAAGAGGTGGGTTTCAATCTTACTAATAATCTCGAAAACGTTTTGTTTTTCATAAAAAATAATTTCAATATTAAAACAAGAAATGTGAATCTATTTACAATTTTAATAGAATTTTCTAAAATTCTGAACAATAACAAAGTAATATAGTCAAAAATAGCTACTTTTAAGCAATAAATTTGCAGATTTAAATATGTGTATACAACAAAGTTGTTAACTTTTTTTTTCCGAAAATTATCTAGAAAATATGGGAACGTTCCAGAAGCTTCCGGGATCGAAGACATATAATGGACCCGGCACGCACTCACTGATTTAGTAGTAACAAAGACACTCCACTTTAATAAAATATAGACATTAGGACGCATTTGAGACACTATTTATTCTACCAGTCTAATCTGGTCACTCTGATGCCGAAGCTATGCGTAACATATGCCAACGCGTAGCTCCTGAAGAAATATCTGAAGCTACTGCATAATGATGATTCCCGCGGTTTCGCAGAAGCGATTACTGTCTGAGTGATCAACCATGCTCTGGTTGACCAGTGGAATTGGATAGTGACTGGTTAAAATTTTTAATTGCAGAAGATAGCTGATTAACTGCACGCTGGCTAACAATTGAGCTCAATTGCTCCTATAAAATTATAAACAATCGTTTACACCGCTTGGGAAAAAGCCTCAAATACGGTGCATGGTACCACATGAACTTAGCTTGGAACAGCTGTAGGCGTAGCGTGGTCTTCGTATAGCCAAACAGACCCGCCTTAGAATTTTGGACTATAGTGGGACACAGATCCCCCGCCCGTCATATTTCCCAAACCTTTCACCTACTGTTTATAGTTTGTTTATATCGCTCAGCAACACCTTACGCGAAAAAAAACTTTGATAATTAGGACCAACTATGATAGTTCATAGGCCATTATTTTCCCTCCAAGCTACTTGAATTTTATGCAGATGCTAATCACTTCCTGCCAGTGCATTGAAAAAATTAAGTATTAAAATGATAGTTATTATTATATCAACGATTGATCAATTTCAAATGAAATTATAAAAAAAATTATAATATTAATGAACTCTCATTACTTATTAGCCAACCTAATATTTACCAAACAGACCAATAAAGCCTCAATGAAAACGATTAATAAAAAACTTAGTTTACATTAGTCAATAAAAGCTAATAATTATTGATTATATTCAGCGGCGTAGAAGTAATTTCGTGAACTAATAAGTAAATACGTTACGCTCGTTACTTAAAAACTAATAAATAATAACGAGTTCGAAGATCTAAATTCAGTTTAAAGTCAAATATTTTATATTTGTGTCTATTATTAGATAGTTACTAAATACGGATAAAAATAAATTCCGGTGTATAATAAATTCGGCAAAATATACATTTCTTATTAATATACTTTAAAATCTGATGACTAATTAAATAAAATGTCGTGCATATTATATTAAATCTTCTTTCTATATCAAATATGTAAGTCAATAAAATTAAACTCATTGACAGACGTTATGAATACAGAATTGTAAGAAACGAAGGCTAAAATTAAACAATTAAATGAATAATGAAACACAGAACACATCAATCAGCGAAGCTTTATATAGAGGCTGCGCATGGCTGGAGCTTACGACGCCTTCCTTAACCAAATGTCACAATAATTAATCTTGTTTTCCAACAAGCAACTAGTGCGCGTAGTTCGTGGGTGTACCGAATCGACGAGAAAAGACGGCTCAACAATTTATTTTAGATTATTTTATATTATAAATAATGGAAATAAAATTAGAATTGTAAACTTAATATGGTATTTAATTTATTGGTAATAAAATGTAAAAACAATTTTCCATTCGTAAAATTAAGTTCTGTGTTACATAAAACAAGTTTATTAACATTTCACTCTCAAAAATAAATAAATAACAGTTTTAAATATCATGTTTATATTAACATCTACGGTATTGTCAAAATATAATTTTCTAGTTACGACGAAATAATTTACATGAGAAAATTTTCATACAATGATATTTTTATTAAATATTTTGGTTTTTGAAGAAAGTTACTACCAAAGATATAATTTAGTGAAGAAGCCTCAACTTGTTGAAACGTAACTATACTCGGCTCGACGATGACATTTGAGTTGGATGTACTGCGACGGTAGTGATTGAATCAACATTAATGTTGTGATACCAATAGAAGAAACATACATTTAAAAGACAGATAAAATTTACTTTGCATATTATTATGAGTTGAGTGTAAAAGTCCGACAGTAACATTGATATGTTAATTAGAAGGATTTGTACTTGATGTATTTCCTATAATTAAACGAATCCTGCAAACACCGTAATATATTTTGATGTCAACAATTGATTAAAGTTAAACGAAAAGCAGTTAAATAGCGTATTGGTACTACAACCGTTATAAAAAAATAAAGAAATAATAAGCCAATGAGTTCTTACATTCAAAGGGTTGCCTATTAAAACGAAAAAGTAATGAAGTATTGGAAAGCAGTTGGTGATATTTTTCTTTAGAAGATCGAGTCATGACCCATAATTTTTTAGAGTATAACAAAATAGTCACTTAAGATACTAAATTCAATATTTATTTATATTTTTTTAAAACTTTTACCTCAAAATAAGCATACGAAATTAGCCCAACACGATAATCGTTGATTGTTGTCCGACTAACGATAACTGATCCAAAGTTAGACAATTAGCGAGGACGACGAACATTGGCCCCGCTAACGATAACTGACCCAAAGTCACGCAATTAGCAAAGGCGAAGATATCGAATATTGGCCGTGCCAACGATAACTCATCTGACGACATAAAACTATCGAGTGAATGGTAAGTTGATTCCGTCGTATGTCTATCTGGCGATATACATTTTTAATAATGGCGGATATACTGATAAAATCAAAACGCATATAACAATTACTGGGTTTGCGATGGACAAACTGAAAAAATTCAAAAACTAAGAAAAACTGCAAAAATTCGACTCGTTTGAATATTAGCATTTATTTATGCCATAAAAACGTGGACACTACGTGAAACCCAGAGAAAAAATATGGACGTCCTGGAAATATGATTATGGAGAGGAATTCTAGGAATATGGTGGATTGTATCCACATTCTTAGAACTCGTATAAGCCAGAGTGTTCAGTACCTTAAAAACTAACAATAACTTTCTATCAACACGTGTCGCGGGGTAGTGGCGATAATATTGAACTCTGTATGTTGTACAGAGCGAAGTAGAAGGTACGATACCATGCGAGAGAATACCAATGAGATGAAAAATCAGATAAGGTCTCTATAGACGTCTACTATACGAATAAGCGAGTGAAATGGCTACCGGTGGAAGGGAGATGAATGGCGATATATACCGTGCCACATCGCTCGTCTGCAATATATTTGATATGATGACCATAAATTGTAACGACTAAGAGAAATAAAGTCACTTCATTTTCATTCACATTCATTTAATAAAAACATTTTCATAAAATACCTATTAATTTGTCCATTCGACCGACAAATTTTAAAACATAAAACCGGAAAGTCTAATAACATTGAAACTTGGCAATATGAACACTGAGTAATCTACCAAATTATAGACTCGTGAGGGAAAGCTATCGAAGAATAAAATAACAAACCACTCATCTATGAAATGAGCTCAATATTTACTACTCGTAAAATTAAATATTACAGGGAAAATATTTTTGTGAACGAAGCTTGGGAAAGAATCTACTTTATCTTGGTTCATAGCTGATCACTATTTTGGTACTAAGAATACCTGTTACATTTCGGGCCATCAACGTGTTGGTTAAGTATCGTTCTGAGCACGAAATGATTAACTAAAAAAAATTTTCCGCACGTTATGAAGTTGAACTTGAAATAAGCGACGCGTCTTTTTTTGGCACCCCTTAACTGTTTTAGCCCCGCTAATTTATCATTAGACAAGCTCCACAACGAATAACTTACACCTATGTCACGTCAGAGTTAACCGTTGTCGTCTACATAAGTAAATTCTACTACAATAAAAAATCAGAGTTATAGGATTTACAGTTGAATTATATGCGACGCTTATTTATTCACGTTCAGAAAAATAAAGATTGTACTCAAGAATATACAAAGGTTAATAGAAAATAAGTTTTTCCAATATTGTTTAAATTAAAAGAAAGATTGATTGTTGAAAATAAGTTTTTCCAATATTTGATTGAAAATTTATTGTTAAAAATCTTTCCTCGTAAAATTTTAAGTTTTATGAGAGTTTGGACCAAGAAAATTTATAAAATTATTGTTTTCCGATTTATAATTATCGTTCATTATACCAAAATTGTTTGTCCGATGGAAAATATAAATTTTTATTAAATATCAAATAAAATTCAAACATGCTAGGTTTCTATCTGTTCTACAATTAAAAATAATTTTACACATAATTTGCCACCTGCTCATTTTCTTTAAAGCATTTTTAAGAAGAATACACGAGACGTTACGAAAACTATATATAATTTACATAGTATGTGTGAAGGAAAATGACAAATTATTATAATTTCCGAAATCAATCGGATGAATAAGTCTAAAAATTAGGTTTGTGTACAAAATTTTTTATTATTATGTGCTATGTAATACTATAAAATATAATACACAGAGTTCTTGTTATTTATTATTTTTTATGTTATTTTTATCATTATATTTAGTGTAAATAATTTAATCTTAAAATATTTTTCTCCCAGAAGTAATAAAATAAATGTTCATGTTTCGGCAACTAGTGCCACGACTCAACAACGACGAAATATAAATAAGAAATATAAATTACATGTTTCCTAAGAGACTTTATTCGTCAAAAAATCAAATGCAAAAGAAACATAAAAAAATTGGACGTTAAAAATATAATTTATTTTATCATATTCATTGTTTGTCGTGTTAAATATTATTTTTCATATTAAACTTCTTAGTATATTTTCAGTCAGTTTAGTAACCCACTTTAACCTATAGTCGCCATACTAATTGCAACGACACCTGCCAACACCAGTTCCAGTATTTTCAACCAGTATAAGTATTCGCATATTATATATTTAAGCTTTTTAAAATTAAGCGATAACGAATTTGGAATAAACTTATTTTTTTATATAAAGGGGAGAGACAGAAGGCAAGAAAACCAGCAGTAAATTTATAAGACGTAAATATATGTATGCAATGTTGTAAATTTTGCTTGTCTGCCACGTCTTATTGAAGCAGGTACCCAGATTAGTGGAACTTTGTAGAAATTGGCACATAAAAAACAAAAGTTGATTATGTGGGAAATTTGGAACGAAATTTTTGAACGTATAACAAAGGTTAAATAACATCTTAAAAGTACTTGAATATTCGGAAAAATTCAAATTTAGGCAAAAAAACGTAAAAATATAAAGTAAAAGATGTGGGATTCTAAGTAAAATTTGATAAAAGATAAATAAGTCATTTCTAGAATTAAAAAAAACGAATACCTGAAAGGAAAATACAATACGGATCTATGCAAAGAGATATGAAAAATACGGAAAATATATAATGGAAAATACGGATATGAAAAATGCGGAGCGAAAAATTTTATGGATATTTATAATATCAGAATACGCAAAAAGACTATACAATACAAAAAAGACTATAAAAGAAAAGAAATACGCAATGATATCTTGCTTAATAGAATGTGCGAAAAAAATTAAATTGGGTAGTTTGTAGAAAGCATAAATATATACCTAGTATAATTACCGTTCACTTTTCTTAAATGGGAAAAGCGTTATTTGTTCAAAGACGGAAAGAAAATAGAATTTGAAAAATATCCAAATGTCCGCGGGAAATATCAAAACGAATAATAAAAGATTGCCATATTCGACAAGGTCCGCTGTCTGAATATATCGGAATTTACATGCGCGGCGATGTTTACACAAAGCCGCGGTTTGTTGCCATAAATTGGATTTACTTTTCTCTTATTACTTTTGAATTCCGTTCCAGTGAACTGTAACAAACGTTTATAGCAATATTGTAACAAGGAAAATTTTAACAATGCGACGATCGACGGCCGTAGCAAAACCTACGTTTTTATACTTTTATATCCAAAGCTATCCACGTCCTTGGTTACACATTGCGTACATACATAAATACAGATTAGACTTACACTAAGAAATACAAGTATGTACAAACTGGATTTAACGGAAAGCAGATGTCGACGAATATAATTTTGTAAGAAAAAGGATAAGAATGGGGCTTAGTAATGAAAAAGAGTAACTTACACGTCTGTTTAATTTTATAAGAACTTTTTAGTCAGAACGAATATGCAAAAAATTAAGCATGCCTATTTTACATCTGGCGGGAGGTTCGTTTTTTGGATCCACGTGTTAATTTTTAGGTTTTAAATATACTGCTATGTATTATCTTAGATCACTGTATGCAACATAACTTTGCAAAATTATATGGATACAAATCTTAAACTGTGAAAATTATCAGGTTACGACAGACAGACGGACTCCAAAGAGGAAAGGAAACTATTTCAATACTACATAGTGGATATTGATGTTCTCCAGTAGCTTTTAAACTATTTGGCAGATTTTTGTGAACGATCTATATTCGTTTTGACTGCAAAGTATTATGTACCTTAAAATTTAAAATTAATATAGTAAATCCACATGATTTAAATTTGTTGTCAAAATGAGAGAAACTTCGAAATATAGACAACTTAGATAGCAGGTAAATGAAAGAAAATAATGTGTCATCTACCTAATTAAAACTACAACTGAGAATTTTGAGACATAATAAAAGCTAAATGTAATAAAACTGCAAAAAACTGCGACACGATTTATGAGTATGTGTATAAATACTTTTTACAGGCACCTAAAATTATCAACAAATTTTCCAGGAAAATTCTGTATAAATCATAAAGGAGCGGAGGTACATGTAGATTAAATTATAGTTATTAGGAGCAAAGCCATATCATTAAAAAATAATTTCAATATTTTCTATTTCTTCAGTAAAAAGAATTATTACTTTAATTCAAATATTAAAAAATGCTTATTATTGATTTACGTCACACTTAATGGGTCATTAGAGAATTAAATATTCAATTAAGTGGATTAAAAAGCTGACCTGAGTTAGGAAATGTTTATTTTCAAAGTAGGTTCTTGCCCATTATTCACGTGTAAAAGAATATTTACCAATAATATATATATATATATATATATATATATATATATATATATATATATATATATATATATATATATGTATATATATATATATATGTATTTCATTGGTAAATATTCAAATGTAAAATAGCAAAACACTATGAATTTTAATTGAGTAAAACTGTATATAAATTCAATATTATTTTCTTGTCACGAATATTTGAACAGAATTTTTAAATTATTTTAAAAAAGTTAATTGTGTGATAATTTAGAAAATTTATTATAACTTTAACAGTTACTTTAAGACAATCATTTAGGATTTAGCGCGTGGAGCCAATCAATCCTTTCGAGAGCGCATACACTAGCGAAGAGCCAGCCAATCATTTCGAGATCGCGTTAATTTAGCACTATAGGTATACGTAGCCCGATGAGGAAAATTCAGAATTCAAAATAATAAAAAAATTTATTCCAATAATATTCTATTAATAAATCCTAATCCCGAATAAATAAAAGAAAATGTTATGACCTTATATAATTCTTTTAAAATCAAGACACAATAATTTTAATTGGTTTAGTATGTATTAGAAAGCTATACAATTCGTTTTGTTGATCAATATTTTTTTTGTACTTTTACTTTTAAATTCGTTACAATGTAAAGTTTTAATTTAAAATTATTCGGTAGGTGATTTTCATAGGTACTAAAAGTTCTTAAATATCATGAAATTTTACTATTTCGTGGCGACAAAAAATAACCTTTCCACTTTTATCATATCCGTCTGTCTGTCGTAACCTGATAATTTTCACAGTTTAAGATTTGTATCCATATAATTTTGCAAGGTTATGTTGCATACAGTGATCTAAGATAATACATAGCAGTATATTTAAAACTTAAAAATTAACACGTGGATCCAAAAAACGAACCTCCCGTTAGATGTAAAATAGGCATGCTTAATTTTTTGCATATTCGTTCTGACTAAAAAGTTCTTATAAAATTAAACAGACGTGTAAGTTACTGTTTTTCATTACTAAGCCCCATTCTTATCCTTTGCTACAAAATTATATTCGTCGACATCTGCTTTCCGTTAAATCCAGTTTGTACATACTCGTATTTCTTAGTGTAAGTCTAATCTGTATTTATGTATGTACGCAATGTGTAACCAAGGACGTGGATAGCTTTGGACATAAAAGTATAAAAACGTAGGTTTTTCTACGTCTGACCCACCGTCACATTGTTAAAATTTTCCTTGTTACAATATTGCTATAAACGTTTGTTACAGTTCACTGGAACGGAATTCAAAAGTAATAAGAGAAAAGTAAATCCAATTTATGGCAACAAACCGCGGCTTTGTGTAAACATCGCCGCGCATGTAAATTCCGATATATTCAGACAGCGGACCTTGTCGAATATGGCAATCTTCTATTATTCGTTTTGTTATTTCCCGCGGACATTTGGATATTTTTCAAATTCTATTTTCTTTCCGTCTTTGAACAAATAACGCTTTTTCCCATTTAAGAAAAGCGAACGGTAATTATGCTATATATTTATGCTTTCTACAAACTACCCAATTTAATTTTTTTCGCACATTCTATTAAGCAAGATATCATTGCGTATTTTTGCGTATTTCTTTTCTTTTATAGTCTTTTTTGTATTGTATTGTCTTTTTGCGTATTCTGATATTATAAATATCCATAAATGTTTCGCTCCGTATAAGGAAATATTTTAGACGTATCTATGCGCTTTTTAGTTTCAAGTACAATACCCATTAATTCAAGAAAAAGACGCATTTTTAGATCGTTTACGACCACTGACAGACTAAATTGACCTCGTCGACATCTAAAGGCGAGACAATCCGGTCATTTTTCTCGAGCATTTCTAAGCGAGTTGGGCAGACTTGGCTTAAATACAATTATTTTACGTCACAATTTTTAAGGACACGGCGCCTTCGGTTCAAGTTTGTACGGATATGCCTTACGAGATAGCCCGGCTTGTACCTGCGGTTACGAGATACAGGACATGGAACACATTTTATTTCAATACCGTGGGAACGACGATCTACGTAGAGTTTTATTGCAGAGCGTGCGTCAAAATATTAGAGTAGAATCACATGATTCCATAGGATGTAATAGTTTTAGATACCGTGACTTGGTTGTGAATGTACTACTGATCTTAGGGTCATTTAGACCGTTTGCAAAAAACGTCATTGAAAATATGGAGGTCCTGAATGGCTCATTGAGAATAAACTAACTCTATCCCTGTTGGGGGAAAGCGTTAGATGGTAGTAACGGGACACTATTAGGAAACTTTCAAAAGTACCCTCTTTTGTGTGAAGGGAGTTGTTACGGATCTCGAGAGGGGCTCCGATAAAACCTGGGTGGAAAAGACGGGTATAGTGGTATACAGTACATCCATAAAAAGTTTGAAGACACTTTCTTGTGGTACACATCGCCGAGTTGGATAAAAAGCTGACTTGACTTCCCTATGTGATGCTATAAATCTTCTATCAGATATTGCTTTGAATATCGTGAGGTTGAAATACTGATGCCAGGTGTTGAGCAAAAACTTCAGCTTACTCTTCGTTTTTTATTATCTATTAACCCTGTGCGGTTTTGGTAGGTAGCATTTGAACCAGGGGTCATTTGAATATACGAGTCGCTTTCACATTGAATAGCGAGTGTTTTTCTACGTCAGAACCAAGTCCGTTTAGGTAGATGTCACTGCAATTCTGCTTGTAATCTTTGATTAATCTTAACTAGATTTCTCACCAGAATAAAGATTTTTTGTCAGCCGGATTTCGGGATATATGCCATATACGTCTTTCTTTTCACCTGTTTTTGATTAGGTCTATAATATTGGTAGGATAATTTATTTCTTGTTCTGGATTGTCTTTTGGGATGGAAGTAGCCTCACTGGCTGCCATGTGTAAATATTCAACGAAATTTGCTGGGCCTATTGCTCCATATTAGCAATAGACCTTATTCTTATTTATAAATCGATCAAGGTTGTCAGGATGATTTCTGAACAGTTCCCACTCAATGTACTAATTCTTGAGTTTGTATTTTCTTTCTTTTTGCGGTACCATGTCCAAGACTAATAACGAAACAATAGAATATTCCAAAAATAGGGCAAGTCGTAAAATATCATCGTCAATTAAATAAAAATCTACGTTGAAAATGTATATTTGAAGTAAGGTTTTATTTATATGTCATCTCACAAATCTTAATTGTGTCTAACCATCATGAAAAAGAATCATACGAAGAGTTTGTATTGATATTAAGAAATGGCTTAAATTCGGTGCATGTGTTCAAACGGTGAACTTTGTAATTACACAGTTGAACAAAAACAGAAAATAAGTTTGATTATTTCACAATTACTTTTATGATTCAGATCATATCTTTTTCTAATTTTGGTTTGAAAACCTATATTAAGAAAAGTGATGGATAAAAGCAAACGCATACAAGTATAAGCTTTAGTGCGCTTTTTCACCGTGATTATTCGAATCTAGCAAACAAGTTGTCACTATGTTTCGGAGTAAATTGTAGAAATTGATTTGTAGATTAGTAAATTTCTACTCACTGACTTCAAAGCATCATAACGAAATTGACTTTTGCGGCATAGGAAACATCGATATCGTAAATCATTTTACAGCGATAAGTGGAAATAAAAAAAGTTAGGAAAGTAATTTCTTTCGTAAATTTTATAATTTGTTTAAAAACATAAAATTTCTTTAAATAGAAATTTAGTAATCAAAAACGATGATTCATATTAATTTAAAATTAACAGTGTTTAAGTAATCTGGTCATTATTTTCACATAATTTTTAATTAAATGTTACACAATACTCAATAGAGTAATTCACAAAGCTAATAGCATTTAAGAAATAAGGATTGTATCTCAATTTTAAAGTATTTTTGATATATTTACAAAGACTGTTACTTATTTATCATGATAAACAACATCAATCCACTGCTGGATGTGGGCATATCCTAATGCGCATTACCTAGTTTGGTCATCAGCTTCTTTTATATACATAATTTTTGCAAGCAATCTTGTACATATCATCACTCCATTTATCCGGAGGGCGTCCTATATTAGATTAGATCTATAAATTTCGTATAAACATGGTCGTCACTCATTACTAATTATTTTTAAGTATTTACTTAAAAAAATATAAATATGTATGTTAACGGAAAATTTTTGGGAGAAATTTGTAATAGATATTGAAGTAAATTTTATTAATGCGTTTTTATACGTTCCAGGCTGTGTGAACAAGATTTGCTTGCATTACCAAAACATGAAAACTATATTAATTCTTATTTAAGGACATAAGGTTTGAAGTTCTCGTAATACACATATAAAAAATTTCGCAAAGTTCCGTTCGCTGTTTTATTATTGTACCATTTTCAATTACAATTAGTAATAATTGTTTTAGTTCTACATATAGTGAAAAGAACCGTAATAAAAAACTTCTTATAAGTGAAAAAGTAAATTATTTAAACGCTGGAATTGAATAAAATTGACAAAATGTTGCAAAGGAATTTACTAGAGCTTGTACCATTAATGAAAATATAATTAATTTGAATTATTTAACTGATTAAATCTGCGTGACAAGTTATTAGATTACTTAATAAAGAAAATTTTGCTTACAAAATATTAGATATTAATTACAATTCGTTAAAAGTTACCCAAGCAGCGCAAAGCAAAATAAAATTAGAAAAAATAGGAAATATTTACAGGTAAAATGTCGGCCAGGGATTATCAACATAAAAAAGCAGTAAATATAGTAGTAAAAAAAGACAACATTTGGCATGTTTCACAATACCTTCTTAATTAACGTGAGCAGTGACCATGCGGAAAAAGTGAGTTCTAGAAAATATTCGTATATACTCTAAACATTTCATATAAATTACTTTTTTGTCTTTTCGTGTAACGTTACAAGTATAAAGTGGTACTAGATCTGATTTACTTCGATCGAAAAAGCTATAAAATCATAATTAAACAGTTTAATAATAAGAAACTCACACCGGAACTACGAACTAGAAAAGAGATTGGGAAAATAATATTTTCTCAATGTAATGTACATTAAGGTAATATTATTATTAATACATCACGGAAACCTGAAAATTTCAGTTTAGATATTAACGATTAGAACAACCATTTGTCATAATTTTAGTTAAGATCTTTTCTTTATATGCGATTGCATATATAGAAAGTATCTTAGATTTTTTTATCATATTCTTTTACGTGGAAAGAATAAAGCGAAAGTTAAATCATTAATTATCAAATAACATAAAATACCAAGTCCAAATAACATAAAATTCAATAACAAACATTTTTCAATAATTTCTGAATGTTCGTGCCAGTTTTCAGACATGAGTTATTCTATAAATATTTCAATTGAAATTCCTACCGCAATAAAATCATTTATGGGATTCAAATTATATGCAGAGAATAGTAATATTTGTGACCGATGAAAATTGAATTTTACGGTTTGAATTTCTTTATCATTAATTTAGTTTTTTATTTAAGAGAAGCCTTGGTCAACTTTTGTTTGATGTGCGTTTTTCAGCTTATTTTATTAATTTGATTTTTTTCCTTAAATGTTTTTAATGAATTTAATAAACTATTTTATTTAATTTGATTGATGTATATTTTTTATCATATCTAATTGTTTACTCATTCTTGCTAAAATTTTCTTGTCGGACATTTTGACTAATGAAAAAACATCATAGAATTATGTGGTAACATTTGGGAAAAATACTATTTTCAATACATATAAAAAATCGCATGATGTGTATAGATAATTGACATTTAAAATGTTATTATATTTACTTGAATTTATAGATTACAAAAATAAGATTCTTGGAAAGTTTAAAACACTCAAGATAGTATTGAGGAACTTTTCATCAGAATATTAAATAGTTAAATAATATTTTTAAAGCAGTAACGAGTTTAAATATAGTGTTAATAAAAATAAATATACAAACATTTTTAGTTATCATCTAAAGCTGGCCGCCCGCATATATTGAGTGAGCTTTCACGAGATATGCGGGCGGAATACGAAATAAGCCGGCGACGAAAGGAGAAAATGTTCTTACCTCTAATGACAGGACCTTACTGAAAAGTTTTAGCAATTTAATTTGCCCAGATTTTTCGGAGTTTTAAGTGATTAGTGCTTTATACATCCATCGTACTAACATTGTTCGCATTGGCATAATTTAATTATTGGTAAGTTAGAATATTGTTTTAAAGTAAGTAACATTTCATGATATCAAAAAGGTGATTAGAATATTCACAATAAATTTAGTTTAATAAAAAATGAGAAATCAAAAAAACTAATCGCTCCTTATTTATAATTTTAGACAGAATATTTTGATTTATTTTCAAATATTTATATTAAGAAAGTTGAGCATGGGATTAACTCTGTACTTAGTATTTCAATCAACTCAAATATTTAGTTCAAAGTAATATAGATTTAAAGTTACACATCGTTTAATATTATACATTTTTTTACATTATATATTTTTTACATTATACACATCGTTTAATATTATACATTTTTTTTAAAATTAAAACGAATTTAAGACATTTTTCCTGCTTTCAGTTGTATTAACTGCTTATCTGCAAACAAATCTAGCAGGTTGATTTATACTACCTGATTTATAATACCCACTTTTACCACTGTATATATTTGCAAATTTACAAGCTTATGTATTTATAATTTAATGATGAAGAAAGAAGGTGGTTACGGGAACTTCTTAAAGGTTGACTCTAAGTCTTTCGAGTTTGACTTTATTTGACTTGTCTCAGTGAGTCTTTCGATTACAAAATGGTTTTTTCTTTCTTTTTTTACTATAAATCTTCTCATAACTTTTGTATTTTTGTGCTTAAAATTAAAAGTATTGTATAAATAATTCTAAGTGTCTTCTAGAATATTGATAATTTTGTCATTTGTTTGTAGTCGAAGATTGTGTTTTTAACCTTGCCATGTGAATTCATAATTATACTAATGGTATATCTAGGTATTTTAAATTATTTTGAAACAGACATTTTAGAAAATTATCGAAGTGAATTGCCAAATTTATGATTATATATAAATTTTCAATGTATTCAATTTTAATTTCAGATTTTGCGAAATACTTGTATAAAGGGGAAATTAAATTAACCTGCGAGAAATATTAGTTATGCAAATTGCACTTTTGAAAACTCTTCTCTGAGATTAATACTTCTCATATTTAGATTTTGCACTAAGATTGCGTAAAAAAAATTATAAAGCAATTGAATTACGAATGTTACATTATTAAAGTTAACCGTTATCGGCACAGAATATTAAGCGCTGAATTAAAATACCCAATAATTAAATTGAAACTGATATTATACATCACTCTTGAATAAACCTCTTGAATGATGTCCCATAATTTTCTTTGCAATTTATCAACGCAATTGTGGGATTTACGTAAATGCTTCAATCTGTGTTTTTGTCTCTTCTGAGAATCTCGATTTTGTAATATTGTCTTTGTATGTCATATAGATTATTTCATTACTGAGTGTTTTACATTTTCCATATTAAAATTATATTATGAAACTTTGAATAGCTTTTATCTTTCTTGAGTTCTGCTGTATAAAAATTAAGTGATTCATTTTTTAGGACTAAGTTCCTATGATGATTTTCATTGAAATGATGAAAAGTTATATCTTGTGGTCCAAAAAGTGAGACCAAAAATTTAATAACCACAACAACATTGATAAATTCTTAAGCTCTTAAGCTCTTCGGGAATTCCTAACAGAACTTAACGTAAAGCGCAAAATTTAAATGTCAAGTACTAATAATAATCGATGATCTTTCTATCGTTTCCAAACAAAAAGAAATTTTCAAATTTAAGATAACAAATAAATTAATGCTTATTCTCGTGTGATCTTAGCTTATGTTCATGAAGTTCGAATTTCATATTAGAAGTTAACGTTTCACCTGTTTCGCATATTAATCACGATATGAGTTCCGATGCTAAACACGAGGTACCCTTCTTTTATCATGTTCCTTAGGTTACAGAAAAAAGTGCATCAAACCAGGTACGAAACCTGGTTCTAATTCGATCATTAAATTTGTTAGACAAATATACGATATTCGGAAGGATACTTTCCAAAATATTAACTGAGAAGATATATATTAAAATATGTTGTACATAAACTAAAGGCCACAGAAACGGAGAACCACTTTGAAACCATTTCACACCCATAACAAAGTACGTTAAATGACAATTAAAATCATTTCACAAACAGAAACGAACACAGAACCAAGTATGTCAAACAAGGTAAGAAACTCGGTTCTAATTCAATGAGTAAATTTATTAAATAACATGTATGATATGCCCGAGAAATACTTTCAAAAATATTGACTAGGGAGAAATATATTAAAATACTGTTTAAGTTAACTAGAGGCCACAGACACAGAGAAGCACTTTGAAATAATTTTATATTACACAGGACTAAGCATGTCAAACAAGGAATCCGATTCTGATTCGATGAGTAAATTTGTTAGATAAAACGAACGATATGCCAAAAGGATATTTTCAAAAATATTGACCAGGAAGAAATATATTAAAATACTATGTACATAAATAAGAGGTCACAGATACAGAGAAACAGATTTTGAAATTATACTTTCATTTCAAACTTTTGCAATTGAATCAGAAAACCATAATATTAAAATTGTTATAGTAAAGATGGATGTATACATGGATGGATGACTTTTGTGTTAATGATTCAGTATACAATTTTGTACTGATCGTGGCATGAATTAATGTATAGGTGGTTTTTTCCGAAATCTGAAGTAGTTCTTATTCATATTTTATGATCTCCATTAGGTTCTCATCGGATCACGTAGTATTATGTAAAAAAATCTTGTGAATTTTATTTCAGCATATGTAATCTGATATCGCGTATTATGAATTCTCAAATCCGAGGGTGATTTCCTGCCGTACAAAATGTTTTCCCTTTTATAATTTTATCAGAGTGATACAATGGAAGGTGAATGGATTTTGAAAAAATTGGAACAGAAATAGTAATTCGAATACATATATCCTTCTATATTACTAGCCCACATGAACGAAATCGAAGCTTGTGTCAACAATATATAATGTTTTGCGTCTTTGACCTCGAAATAATTTGATTAATTGCGGGAACATCGAGTGTATACTTTGTAAAGAAAATATTGTGTCTTGCAGAAAGAGAAAACATAAAAAATGTTTTAAAATATAATTCTTGTGTTATCCTTTTATTAAATTTTATTTATTTTTAATTCACTTGTGATTCAATGTTAATCGAATTTTTAGCGATTAAAAGTGTTTTTAATTTTATTAGCATTTCACACGTTTCTTACGATTTTCCAATTTTTTCAGTCAATATTTTTATGTTTATGATATTTAAATATAAATACTATCCCAGTAAAATTTACGTAGAATATTGTAAAATATGTGTATAAAAATGGCGTAGAAATGACAAAGTACGTATTACCAATAATGAAATTGACAAATTAATGTCAAACTCTATAACGTGTCGTGTTATTATTTGACGTTATTTTGATGTTATTATCATATAATTTTACAAAAAATTCTTTTCCATAATTTCCCTGGAATTTAGAAAAATAATTTATATTTATAATAGAGAAGCGCGCTGTTGGAAGGTAAAACTGAGAACATGTACAAAGATGGATTCATTTTAGATAAAAATTATATTTGTGGACGATATATTTCTGTAATAATTCAAGGGATTTAAAATGCATCGAATCAAGATTATTTAATTTCTCTATTCACATTATTAATTATGCTCACTGCAGAATGAGGGATTGAAGATGTAATCAAGATCCAATGATTTTTTTACCTAAACAACAGTAAAAAGAAAAATATTAATAAGGTAATTGAAAAGTATTATTTATTGCACCCCTAAAATAATTTATTTTCATAATTATAAAGTTGCGGAATGAATTGATTAATAAGAAATGTAGGTACTGCTGTCAGTACTGAGTATGCCAAAAATCAATAAAGAATCTTACAGTGGGAAGATGAGAAAGTTTTACTACAACAAAAAAGCAATATAACACATTATAAAATCATCCCCACTCTAAATTTGTTACATACATAATCCTCTTGGTTTATAGCCACTAAAACCATGGAAGAAACGTGAGGCTATTTGAAAACAATATATTTGTTAGTAACAACAAAAAAAAAACAAAAAAAAAAAATATATATATATATATATATATATACATATATATATATATATATATATATATATATGTATATATATATATATATATATATATATAACATTTAACATTATTTTATTCTCGAAAATGATCCTACTCTCGAAGTAGCCAGCCAGCAAATTCTTTTGCACCGAAAGCCAGCAGTTTCGTATTTTGATTTGGTGATGACTTTTCTTCTTGACTATAACAGTAAGGGAAAAAATATCAGTAAATATAAGATGCTAAAATTACTGAGTAGTATTTTAAATAAATGGCAAATATGGTGTAATTATATATTCAAATGTATATTGTTATATCTTATTATATCTAAAATTTACTTTTTTTTAAACTATTTTAAATAAGTGGGCTAATGTAGCTGAAAAAAAGATGATTTACATTTAACTGAAATTATGTTTCAAACAAAAGAATTCAAAAGGTTTTACATTCATTTATAATACGAAATTCCTAGGAACTTGTCATTGAAATAAATGCAAACGTACCTAGTTTTTATCAATTTTTATGTTTATTGCTTCAATTAGTTTGAAGAACAGCAAGACAGTAATATAATTGTGGCTATGAAATAGAGGTCAAGATCAAGATTTAATGCCTTTATTTATTTACACTTTCATACAAAACTTTTTGTCGGTTTGAAGATTGCGCTGCTTTTTGTGGAATTTTTTTAAATTTAACGAAAAGGCGGACGAAAGTTTCGAAACATTTTTGCATTCTAGGTCCTTTTTTGTTTTAAAACTAAGTGTTACGATAGTTTATTTTCATCAGCAAGATGCTAAAAAATCTTGCAACTGATACTTCACCTTTTATCTGAAGAGCTTCGCGGGATTTAGAATCGCCATAACTTTGCGGCGATTTAGAATAGCAACAGTAAGTGCTATTGTCTTAGTTGCAACTTCCTATACAATGGTATGCTATACATTGAGTGAAAAATATATAGATTATAACATGGTTGTGTTGGCATTTCAGATTTGTATTGGTATTACTTTTGGCAATATTATACGTCATAAAAGTTAAATTTCCAAACTTATGTAATAAATACAGATTGTAAGACTATCAGAATATATACGACATTTCCGGAAGAGATAGGACCTTGAAATTTTGCATAAATAAAGATACTTGGATATCAATGAAGGTATAACTCTGGAATCTGGAAATTGTTGGCTGAAAGCAAGAATAATTTTAAATGTATCTATTAAATTTCATATTTACGTAGTTGTTTTTTCTCGGCTTTTTACATGTATTGTTACAATAGCTGTGGATCTAGAAAATATTAGATATATAAATAAAACTGATCTATTTAGGATCAAATATTCTTAAATATTCTCTTCAACATGGATGGCGCCGACTCATTTTTTATAATCGCTATGCTATTTTTTTATAAAACTTCACACAGGCGATTTTGTCGTATATATGAAACATAATATCAGTAAACTAAAATAATTTTTGTTGATATTATGTTTCATATATTATGATTCAAAAGGTTTTGGATGCATTCATGGAATGATGTTTTCAGGTATGAGGTGAGTTTTGTTGTTACTTACACATCGTAAGTATAACTAAGATATTAAAAACTAACACATTGTATTTAAAAAAACCTGCACACATGGAGTGAAACTGTTAAACAAGGTGTGAAACTCGCACTTTGAGGGTTTCATACACATTTAAGCATTTATAAACATTAAACGGTATATAATTTTTTAATTAAACCATAGAGTTAATACTTTGCGAATAGTTGCTGCGAATAATTGGCCTGTGTGCGTAAATGTACATAAGATGTGCATTAATTATAAAAATGACTTTACATATCGATATTATAAGGATAATATAGCCACATTATATCGAAAATGAATGTAGCCAAATTTCATTCGGGATTTATTTGCTATAATTAGGAAGGCGACTACAATTTAACATAGTCGTGTTATTGAGGATGGTTAAATTCCATGCGAGTAACTCATGTCTCAAAAATGAATTATTTATTTAAGTTGTATCCAATAACTTTTATATGACATTTGCATTCATTATATTTTTCTTTGTTTAACCTTAAACACTTTAGGTGTATTATTTAAGTGCACTGTGGAAAAATATAAATGTGAGCGTTTTATATAGGAAATAAAATATAGGATGAACAATAGAACAAAAGTTGTAGCGTAAAAAATGTGTGCTTCATTTGATTGTAAAACACAACGCAATTATTCTACCGACCTTTGTTATTATCAAAATTAATATTTTGAGGTCCATTAATACTTTGTTATTAAACGGAATAACATATTACATACTCATTATAAACTACATTTATAATTAGTTGATAATATATAAATATATGCCTTTTATAAAAAATAATCACGAGTACCTGGATAAAAATGATCCTCATTATAAAATAATTTTCTATTTAATATTTTATTAACAGGCATATATATATATATTTATATATATATATATATATATATATATATATATATATATATATATATATGTATGTATATTTTTTTTCTGTCACGCAGAAACAAATCATGTATATTGGTTATACAGGATTGGGTCTGTGTTTCATTGTAAATATTGCTGTTTTCTTTTATTACTTTGTTTAAATTTTTCACTTCAGTAAGTCTTTTATCGTTGATGTTAATAACAAAGGTGAGAAACTTTAAATTCTGTTCGAGAATTAAATTGTGTTAAATTATAAATATGGCCGGTTTCAAGAAGTTTCATGTTTTTTCTCGCACTTTTTCAAATTTAACTGATAAATAGCTCAAAAATTTACTAATAAAAGCAAAACAAAAGTACAACATCAATATTTATAAATGTTTAACCAAGTTCGTATTTCTGTCATTCGATGAACTGTAAAAGTTTTTTAGCGACCTCCATGTAACTTGTACCTTTCTTGTATTATGTTACAGTGATATATAGGAATACTACGTAGTGCAGTAATTTTTTACACAAAATATTGATTCCCTATTTGTCAGTAAGTTTCTAGTTATTTAACTAACGCTGGAGAAATAACTTTATTTCATGAATCCCATTAAGGACAATTCCTTTTTTCTTAATTGACAACATAATAAATGTTGATATTCGTATAAGGTAATATGTAAGAAGGGTGTATCGTGGAAACGATGTGATATGAATCGAGAAGACTATATTTTTAAGAATTTTAAAAATTTGTCTATTTACTTTTTTTATTACCTATTTTTTAATTAAACTTAATAATTTCATTTTGTGGACAAGAACACAAAGAAGACTTTTAAGAAAGTCATATAAATTTCGCGCGTACCCTATGTTCTTTTAATTTTGTTTGATATTTCGCGTTTCGTGAAAATAACAGTGAAGAAAGTTATTAAAAAAAATTAGAACGATTTCACTTTTTCACGGCAGATGACGTTATGAAAAATAAATATCATTACAGAAGACACAATTTAGTAAAGTTTAAAAGATACTTAAGGAGTGCTTAAATCCACCATATAATTAACATTTTTTCCCTTCGTTATATCGATTGTGTTATAATTTTTTTAAGAATTCTTAGCTTCCAATAATTTTTTATTTGTTTTTGATTTTGAATTCCCTGTAACATAACACATATTGGCATTACAAACACCGAATTTTGATATCCAACGAGTTTTTAACTTAAAAATATTTAAGGAGTGCTTAAATCCACCATATAATTAACATTTTTTCCCTACGTTATATCGATTGTGTTATAATTTTTTTAAGAATTCTTAGCTTCCAATAATTTTTTATTTGTTTTTGATTTTGAATTCCCTGTAACATAACACATATTGGCATTACAAACACCGAATTTTGATATCCAACGAGTTTTTAACTTAAAAATATTTGTCACTTTTGGTATTGCCGACAGCTCTGGCCCCCACTGTAAGCGTAAAAGGCTCCGCTGCCGCGCAATAATTGCATTTCGCATCCTGTAATTACGCTTCGCAACACAAAAGTGTTCTCTTGCGTTGTGGCGACTGGTCTGTATACGTTACGAGTACTCGCGGCTTGCGACAGAGGGTTTTTGGTAGGGCTTTGGGGACTACGAAGTACCTTTGGGTATTTCCGACGGATGTGTGAATGTAAAGAGGGGGTTGTAATGAGGAGGGTGTAAAAAAATTATAATCTCTATTCTCTGCTTTATTGTCACGCCACGTCATTCTAAAACAATGACGCGCGAGTAAGAAGTAGGAAAACGTAAATGAACTCTAATTTTACCGTCTTTTTATTAAGTTTGGTAAAATAATTATACACAATGTAAGCAACATATTGCAAAAAAATAATTTAATAAATAAACGATGGACAGAGTGCATATACAGGATATAATGTTATATACAGTGTTATATACAGGATATAATCCATACATTTATGGATTTGTGTTTAATAAGTTTACAATAGATAAAATGACTGCCTGTAAATGATTTATTGACAGTTGACGTGTAAGAGATGTTTTAAAGAGAATGCACACTAAGTAGCGCAGATTATTTTTAAATGATGCCACCAACAAATTAATGTGAAAAATCATATTTTTCTTCATTTGAACTTACCTTATATCATAAAGATAACATATTGTGAGATAATTTAGTAATAGAATAAAGCATTTGGTAAATATTCGTGAGTTGAAATTCTATTTTCGAAGATTTCATTTTATGAGAATAACATCTATAATTTCTATTTTACTTCCTAGTTACTTCTTTCATTGCACCGTCTAATAAATGTCAAAAATCACTTATCATTTTTAATAACTTGCTCCATGGTATATAGATTAAACTCCATGATAGAATATCGAAATCGAAAAAAGTAGCTAGACAGATGAGCTCTTGAGAGCGAATAATATTCACATAACAAGATACTTAACAATTTAAATGTAGCTCTTTCTTAATATAGAGCAAAAATATTATACATCAAGTGTTTTTACTGTTGTCGATGGCCAAATGTCAAATTTCATACAATTTTATATGGTTTTATTAGGTTTTCATGTTGAATATTTAAATATTTCAATATTAAATTTGGAGCGACACAAAAGGGTAAATCCGAAAAATTAACTCGTGCAAAAGCAAACTTGTCCCAATCGATATTACTTGTGACTGAAAATGTAATACGAACAGGAATTATATAATTAAAAAAACTAAAAACTAAGGAAAAGTGTTGAGGGACCTGGGCGTTGAAAGGTTATAAATTTGATATTTGAGAGCCAATTGCCAACCTTTTCGTTATAGCAAGAACACTTTTCAGGTTAATTTTTTTTATTGAAATAATTATGAAAGACCAAAATATTTTTAAAAACGTCGTTTCCAATATATATTATTTCATTTAATAAACAAAAGACAGTAAAATTTCCAATTGTGCTCAACTGCACTTTGATTAATAATGATATTTGAGTACATTATTAATCAAAGTGCAGTCTTATAAAATAATTTTAAAAAATTAAAAAAAATAATGTAATAAATATTTATTAAATAGAAATAAAAAAAATAAATGAGAAAAACTCTGGCCGACGCAACATTCAAAAAATAAGTTCGAATGAACTTTCAAAGTACACTAATGATAAAGCCATTAAAAATAAAAAAAATAATATTTCCAAATTATTCATCATACGATATAACGATTATTGTAAAAGATTGTTTGTCTGAAAAATCTCCCTTTTTCGAATAAAGCATAAAGATGCATATGTTCAGTTTCCATTAAATCATGGTTTATTTGGGATATATTATATAACCGCGAAATATTCAACCCACAGATTTGGTTATATTTATTATCTTGAAATACAAGTGTACCCCTCATTTTTGTGAAAAAATTCTGATTCGAGCGTTTTGTTTTTAAGCGTCGTATTATTCATAACGATACAATGTTTATGGGTATTATTAGTAAAAAGCTGTGTCTACGACTTCCTTCGAGTGTAATTAGGAAAAACATGTGTTTTTTTTTTGTTTTTCTCTTATAGTTTGCACCTGGGTATATTCTGTAAGCATACCAAATTTTATTAAAATCAGTATAGCAGATTTTGTGCGATACCGGCTCAAATAAACATAGCGACATACCAAAATCCTAAAAAGAAGTTTTGGTTTTTATTATAATTTTGTACGCTAAATCAATAACTTTTATTTTTATATTTTCAATGTAAGGAATTCACGCTGTTGCAATTTTACTTATAGGATATATAATATTATGTACCGCTTGTACGTTTATCACATATTGAATAATTTTACGGTTGTGTAATGATTGTATAGCAAAATTTTGATAATAGGAAGCATCTATATGAGGAAAATTGTACATTTAAATTTAATTAATGACGTAGATTTTTCCTGACATTATTTTTCTCGGAATACATTGCACCAAAAACATGACATATGGCGTTATGCTTGTACGTTTATCACATATTGAATAATTTTACGGTTTTGAAATGATTGTATAGCAAAATTTTGATAATAGGAAGCATCTATATGAGGAAAATTGTACATTTAAATTAAATTAATGACGTAGATTTTTCCTGACATTATTTTCCTCGGAATACATTGCACCAAAAACATGACATATGGCGTTATGTTTTTATGCGCCGTAGTCTCGGAATCATAGAATAATAATAACATTAATAAATGTATCATTGCATAGATTGTTTGGCAATCATTAAATTTATTATAAAATACGTTTCAATTTAAATAGGTTTTACCTTTTTTCATCTTTTAATACAATGTTAGTTAAACACCGTAATATTTTGTACGCAATGTTCTTCAAAAAAAAACATCAGTCCAAACCTAAAGTTCATGATCAAGTTACTTCTCACGAATTTGATCACGATTTTCAATAGAAATTTTATACAATTTTTTAAACCTGTTTAGAAGAAAAAGTAACAACCTATAAGAAGAAATTATTACCTAATTAATACCTGCAAAGTTTTTTTTTATCAAAATAAACACATTTTCAAAATTTAAACAGGGAATTATCAAAAATGTTTCTTGACACGTATACAAAATATCTTTGCCATTAAAGTAAGCGGTCGTTTCATACTTCAATGGAAGATTGACAAATATAGAAATTACAAAGAAAAATGAGCCAAAAACTGTTTAGATATGATAAGTAATTTATTCATACTAGCGGAGCCACGAAGGAAACCTATGAAGACAACAATGAAACGTTTTAAGAAATAAATATAAAGATAAATATGTTTTTCAAACATTGCAATGTAGGACCGAAGATCATAAAGTAAAAATAATGAAAAAAAATTAAATTAACAGAACTGAATACGAAAGAAAATAAAGTAAGATTAAAATATTTAAATCAATAAAAAAAATAAATCTAATTCATCCTCCGACCGTAAGACTAATAAACTATAACCTCGAGAGTGCTTCCTTAAGAAATAAAATGAATAAAAACAGAGAAAAAAGCAGATTACCATTCAATTTGTCCGGAAGCGGCGAGTGGAATAAAAACTTGTTCTGCTTTTGAGAAAAACTTCTTAATGATAATAATTTTCCGATACACTGTAGAAAAGCAAAATCGCATTTGAGGAAAACCTACAACGACTTCTCGAAGGAAAGAAACTTTTGTTTTACGTTTTGAATGCAAAATGGCGAGTGATTTCTTTTTTAGACCGCAGTGAGACATACGTTTAATGAGATGTTTATTATAGAATTTAATGTAAACAATTATATATCGTCGCTCGAGATGGCAATACTAGTTTTTGTCTGCTGGATAAAAACGTTTACTTTGAGTAAAGTGAATAATAATCAATTATAAATGTGAACATACCTTTTTAGGATTTTATAGATAGATGGATTCTAATCCACATGTTTTGTGGCATATATTTTTACAGTCAAAACGGTATGTAACGCGTTCTTTCTGTATTACAAAAAAAATCTTAGAATTACTCGATGGTATGCATGATAACAAAAATTGTTTAAATAAATTTAATTAATAAACCCATATTACGGAGTTTTTGCGGAACTTTATTATACTTTCCTACCTAAGAGTTTAAGAAAGGGCCCTAATGGAGAGATTTGTGTGTGTGTTTTTCTGCACGTCAGGAATGTTTTTTTTTCAGCAACTCTTTATGGTATTAACTTGAAGTTTAGTATAGTTATATAATTTTATTGCACATATCTATTCCTATATTTACATTGAAAGAAAAAGCTCTTAATTATTTTTCTTCGTTGATTCCATAATGTTTAGGTTATAGTAATGCATAGTAAGTATTGTTGGAGCTTGGTAATTTTATCATTGCGATGTACAACGTCTTGGGTACGAAACGTTTAGGGCGCGAGTTTTAACTTACAAATGTACCGAGCGAAATACACTTAACATAAACAAATGACCGACTGAAATACAACTTATTATATTTCGCAAATATCATTGACGCTTTAATTACCATACAGTGAAGTTCGAAGAATTTGAGCACCATTATGTGTGTTGCTTTTTCTTCTTTATCTTGGGTACTGTAGCCGGTTTAGGCCGATCTGGTAACACGTAAAGCATCACAAAGAATATAAAAGTAAACGGTTTCAACTGTTATAAAACATAGCCTACATGTTACCCCAGACCCAACAGAATTCACAAATGAAATTTTTTAAAAATTCTCTTTGCTTTTCATATTTATGTATATATATATATATATATATATATATATATATATATATATATATATATATATATATATGTATATATATATATATTATATTAGCTATTCTTATAATGAATACTTACAACAGATCCATATTTTAAACAAGTTGATGACACAAAATAAACTTATGACGAATACACAAAACATGAACTTTACTAATACAATATAAATGTCTTCTTTAAATTACTAAATTCGCATATATTCTTATAGAGTGGCATAATGGCAACTAAACAAATCTTGAAGGTATTCCTAGTTAATCCCCATATTCTGTAAAAATCATTCCAACGGATGTACATAAACACACAATAAATTTGTGTCTGCTCTCATGCGTCTGCTCGCGTTTGGGTTGCTTACTCAAGAATATAATAACTCCCTCACCACTCCACACTTCATATTTAGCCACATTCATTTTGCTAATGTGCCTATATACATAGCGACATCTATTAGTGTATACAGATACACCATGCATTGTGGTAATTATTAGGCGTCGAGTAGTTAGACACTTCTTTGCTGTACTTTGTATCAGTACAACACTAATGCAATGTGAGTTACTTTTGTACAGTATTAAATTTATACATCTTCTGAACAAGAGAACCATTTCGGTAAAGTATTTTTTTTATTATATGCTCCTAAATAATATTTAGTTAATATTTTGTAGAGTTTTATAAAAAGAAATTAATGTATTTTTTTACAAAAGTAATCGTTCTGGCCATATATATCTCTTTAAAGTTTCAAATTCAGAAAATTAATTTTAGTCGTGATTTTGATGCATACTCTGATTTTTTTTATATGAAACTCTTACACGGATGAGAAATATAATGTAATTTCCACAGAATGAATAATTTTGTCCGTTCTACTGACCTGAGAAACATGGGAGTTAGAAAATATTACTTCTTATAATAAAAGCATAACATATATATATATATATATATATATATATGTGTGTGTGTGTGTGTGTGTATGTATGTATGTATGTACATATGTATGTGTATATATATATATATATATATATATATATATATATATATACACGAGTTATATTTTGGATCACACGGGAATGAAGTCGTTAGTAACAACTACTATACCACTACAAAATGTATTGTTATAATTTTCGTCCTGTCACAAAATTAGTTGCATTTATGATATTGGCAAAATTAATAATTACCTCGATTTTCAGAATGTGTACCTTTTATTATTAATTATTCCGCATTATCCGATCCATTATCAATTTCATATTATCCTATAGAAGTTTTATAAATTATGACTTTTTTAATATATGACTAAAAGAATAATATCGTCATTGAGATAATTTAACTAAAAATCGGAATAGAAGCGCCAAAATCGTCGCCAGATTTCGGTAATATTTACCTCAGAGTTTAGGGTTGGTAAAAACTTTTATGGAAATATTTTTCGACGAATTAACGTAGAGTTATTAAAACGAAAACTACACTATCTTTCTAATAATTAGTATTCATGTTTAAAATATTAAAAATCAAGGACTTTTAATGGAATTCCATCAAAGTGTTCAAGGTTTATACAGCACGGACGTAAACAAAAAAAATTAAGTAAACATATTTTCTGACCCATTTTGTAATTAAATGTTACTCTATTTAAAAAAACCTAGCGGTGTAAATTAATAACGTTTGATGGATCAGAAACATATTTGAAAAATTTAAGCAAATCAAATATTTTAAATTTTGTGTTCATAAGTTAATCCGTATAATTTTGTCTTCAGTCGTTAGTGTCATCTTGTCGCGTTTAACACAAACACACATTATTTTTCACCAATGCATTTTTTGATATAGGGGCTTTTAAGTGCAGTTTGCTTTGGTATTTTATTATATATACAAATCACCCACGAAATTAATGAACGTTTAACACTAATGAATGTAGTTCTAAAGTTATATACAAATAAATGAACGGTGTCTCTAACAATAGTAGCGGGAAAGCAAGCAAAGAAATAAAGCTTTTTCTTATTTATTACTTGGTAGTAAGAATAAGTCGATTCATTCCTGAGTTGTAAGGATTACGTTTATATTGCAGTAAAAATACGAAATGCACACATGGATTGATATGTCAAACTTTTCATACGTGGACCTGAAATGTATTTTTCAAATCGTTACATATTTTCAAGCGATTACAACTTTTTGCATCGAACAAATTTTTTGCTTTATTCCGTACGTTAATCGAAAGAAAAAACATTAAAAGTATGAATAGTAATAGCTGTGCTCATGATTTCCTTTGCACGAAATTCGGAATAAGAAAATTTATTAGAATTTTTTTTTCTCACACATGTTGCTCCTGGGTATATAATTTTACCACACTAAATGTCATCAAAATCCGTACAGAATATTTTGCATGATTAACCAACAAATTAACACACAAACAGACACACAGACAAAAATTCTAAAAACAGTTTTATTGGCTACTATTATTATTCTTTAAACTAAATCAATCACTCTTTTTATAATAATTTTACATACAGAACTCACTCTGTTACGATTTTGTTATTAATATAGATAATTATTATTTGGTAGGTTTAATATCTAGAAGATTTTTCAATTGTATTTTCTAACGAAAAATAGTGGTTTAAAAAATTAGTTATATTAACACTCCTTGGGTGCGTGCACACACGAGCGCTCATACATACACACAATACAGTTAATAGACACGAAAATACGAGTTAGTCAGTAACTCAATACCGCAAAGCAAAACGTACCAAACGTCGGGCGGCGGATGCCGACACGAGTTTCAAATTATACTTGTAGCTTTGATGAACTTTTCACATGAAATATGGACTTGAAATCGACAAGGAGGTTGAGCTAATTTAAGGAATATATTGTTTCCCTGTTTAAGGATTACAACGATAATGATTTCTGTAATAGGGATGAGGACTTTTATAACGAGAGTTTCTGAAAGATTAGGGGTAATAATAAATTGACAATATGAAAAAGTAATATTTAAACGTAATCTGACATGAATACTTAAGTTCAAGCTTTTTTATTTACGATATTTAAATTTTTTTATTTACGGTATTTAAATGTATAATAGCACATTTCATTAGAAAAAAGGCTATTCTGAACGTTTTGAACTTATAAGGAAATTAATAAATGTAAACACTGTTTAACGTAAGGTGCCCAGCCCATTCTGATTTCGAAAAAAAAGAAATTGAAGATATTTACGAAGTAATGATTTGGGGCAAATAATGAAAATAATAGAATACAAAAATTCATTTGTTTTTTTATATATTTTTCTGTTTGTTTGTTATGTGGACTCAATTCTGATGGAGATTTCTGAAAAATGTGGAAATTTGCTTGGCCTATTTTTTTAGGTTATTTTTATTTTATAGGAAGCGATTTACTCAATCAGAAGACATAGAATCTGATACATTAAAAAAATTATTAACATTGCATTAGAACAATAGTAACTGAGAAGGTCCTAGTTACTCGCTGCATAGTTATTACACAAATGTGTAGTATATCTATGTATATCAACGTGTGTCTTTTAAATGGTCCAATGAAATTTTACACCCAAACATAAATTAGCAAAATAGGCATGATCAGAGCTGAAGTATGGAGTGGAGCGGGAGGGGTCGAGTTGTTTACTCAAACACCTATGTTTGAGTAAACAACTCGAATTAGGGCATACCGATGAGGCAGATAACGTTGTATGTCGTCTCCCGCACGTAAAATTGTTCAATGTTGTACGTACATGTTTACATGTATGTCACAAAATCACATTTTTTTAAAATTATAATCGGTTGTAAATATTTGTAATTAAATTATTTTTGTAGTTTAGGTATTAAGCCATTTATTATTAAGTCTATGTATGAAGCCTATTTTTATCTATTAATAAAATAAAATTTTAGAATTAGAATTTCTCTATTTTAAAGGTATTCACGATTATTATCGTGAGGGAAATATAACAAAAATAACAAAACGTTAAAATATTATTTGCGGAATTCGTTTGTTTGCCTGTATGCCTGATCATTTGATTATGCATTATACATAAGGAGCGAAAGGATTTGGTTAAAATGGGGTTTGATGTAATATGTAGGCTATGTTTTATTGCAGTCGACCAAAATAACAAGATTTTGCAATGTGAAGTTCAATGCAAAGTCTACTTACTTAAAAAACCTGTCAAGTACGAGTCGAACTACGAGGGTACAGTACACGTATGGGCATTTATTAACATTTAATGGTGCATAATAATCCTACTACATCATTCAAAAATATTAATTTTACACAAAGTAAATATATTACCTACCATACCTTTCACAGGTATGAAAACATCGGGCATATTTCAAAATATTACTTCAAATTAACGATTTTCAAATATTTTTTTTCACTTGTGCTGTAAGATCTTACGTCTTGCCAAATTTTATGATTCTAGGTTAACGGGAAGTACTCTTTAGGTTCTGCTTTATTTGTGAGTGTCAAAATATGCGGCATAACTAACCGTATTTTTAGGGTTCTTCTTGATTGACTTGATTTTTTACAGCTCTAAAAGACCGAAGACCTAAGTATTTGATATTCATTTCAACTTAATACCTCCACGCGTTCCTGAGAAAAAGGATCTGGACAGACAGACAGACGGATGATAGACGGACAACAAAATGATCCTATAATGGTTTCTTAGTTCATTTTAGGTACATTTTCCTTTTGAGGTTCATGAGGTCTGTTTTTAGTTAGTATATGAATTCTTAAGTATATGAATTCTTAGTAAGGACGTGTTTTCGCATATTATATTTTTTTAAATATTCATTTTTCTTTATTTTGACTTTTAAAAATTTACTGATGAGTACGGTACCTGAAAAATAGGAAGCCTTAGAAGTGAAATGAATTAGTATTTATCCACTGTCTGTCACTTCAATAACTCAAAAACTTCTAAACCTATAGACTTAAAACCGGAAATGTAGGTATAAAATGTTTATAGGTTGTTAGCATTTAGTGATTAAATATAGCTAACGCATATACTTTTTGACAAATTTATACATGAAAAACACACATGCTTACACCCACACTGTTTTTAATTATTGAGAGTAATGTCTACTACTATGATGTAGGTTATTTAAATAATTTTAGAGTTTGCCAGGTATAAGTGCAAAAAGGATTTGGTAGGTTAAAGAAAACACCGGTATCTTGTGTGTATATATATATATATATATATATATAAGTGTGTGTGTGTGTGTGTGTTTAATCTTGAATCAAAACCCACAAGATTTAATATATATGAGAATCATTCTCCGTTATATCCAAACGGACCAATGAAAACCACATATTTTTAACGTACATGTCATTTCGTCACTGGGGATAAATATGGCAAAAAAGAAGTCACAATAAACATAAAACCTCAAGGTGATTGAAATTTTAAGTTTAATTAATCAAAAATAATTAAATTGTTTTGGGGAAGACAGAACGTTAGTATCGAAGGAAAAAGAAACTACAAATATCAAAGAGGATAACCGAAGTATGTCAAAAAAAGTGGACTGAAATATCACCTGTCATTTTGTCAAGAGGTAATAAAGTAAATGATAAAAAACAAAGAATGTAACAAAGCTTTTAAAAAAACATTTTGGTGAAGGTTGGAGAATGATGGATACTCTGAAATATTACAAAGACATAGAGGTAAACAATGACAATTTTAAAGACTATTAAAATTTTCAATGTATTTCACTTGAAGAAACCGAAAATTTTATTTGATTAAAAATACTTTAATGGACATTAAAATATCCTATATTTCAAATTATTATTAAAATATGTACCTTACATTTTCAAAGTCACGTTGTTTTATTTATTACACTCATTGTTCAGGACGGCCTGTTTACAATCTAACTAATCTAAACAATCTAATCTCTCTGTAAATAATCTCAAAAGTTAATATCAAGTCCTAACATGTCCTAACCTTAGTAACAAAAACCGCTAGATCCACAACTCAGTATCAATATCCGCCATATCCATTTTATTCATAAAGTTTTCAATTAATTATGAATGTTTTTGAAAGTATTTTAAATAAGTAAGTAATATGGTTTTATGTATTTTATTCTAAATTTAAATTTAAAATAATTCGTGAGTAGTAAACTGAAAAAAAATGCATTTTCTGTAAATTCAACCTTTTTGGATCTGGCGGGTTTTGATTCTAGATAACACATGTGTGTATGTGTGTGTATTTGTGTGTGTGTGTGTGTGTTTTTTTTTTTTCGAGGTAGGAAAATACTTTTACGTATTCCAGGCTTAAGTGGTCTGCCTGGATATGTCGGGTTCGGGTATACCCATACCGACTAAAAACCTCCTCGATCTCTGACCTCTGTTTCCCTCGCGGAACCCTCGTTAGACATTACTTCACTGGGGGAGGATCTAGCTGTTGTGCTCTTTCTTCATTCTGTCAAAGCCATCGATTCTTTCCTTCTAATATTTATTTTTGGCCCGCTTCCGTTCGATGCGACGTAGTTCCTGTAGAACTTCCGTCGCAAATGTGCTCGTCACATTCCACGCCATCTGCGAGGAAAGCATAGCTTTCACCAAAGTTTCTGGTCGGATTCTCTGCTTAATAACATTTTCAAGAGTATCGAGCAACATATTGAATCTGGAGCACTCAAAAACACATGCTTGGCATCCTCACTAAGTCCTTGGCAGGACGGGCATTCTGGGGAATCCTCATGCTTGAAGCGATGAAGATATGCTCGAAAACAGCCATGTCCTGAGAGCATCTGCATTAGATAATAATTGACCTCACCATGTTTTCGGTTTAACCAGACTCCCACCTCTGGGATGAGACAATTGGTCCACCGACCCTTTGTACCAGACACCCACCGCATCTGCCATCGGCGGATGATGTGTTGCCGTTCTTCTGCGCTTAATTAATCCGAACTCAATGTTGTCGATCCTCTTCGTCGATAAAGGGTCTGCCTCTCTTCCGCTAGTACTCCAATAGGCAGCATTCCGGCAATAACCTACACTGCGTCTGCACTGGACGTCTGCGTACGGAATGCACTGGCGACTCTCAAGGCACTCTGACTATATACTGAGGTGACTTTTCTTCGTGTTTTTCTAGTACCAAGAACATCAAGCCCATACAGATAACCCGTAAGTTAATACTGACGTGACCACTGACGACAGCTATATCTTCCTACGTTGTTTCGGGCCATCCACGTTAGGCATCAGCCTTGACAGTGACGCCCTCGCTATCGACGCCTTAGCAGTAACGTGCTGCACCTGTTGTTTGAAGCTGAGTCGCGCATCAATCATAACTCCCAGATACCGTATATACGGCTGCAATATGATCTCATTCTCTTCATTGTTCAGCATAATGGCTTCCTCCTGCTTCCTGCTGATAATGAGCACTGCTTTAGTCTTGTGTTTTGCCAATTTTCCTGGTAGTGCGACTTTTAGAAGCCCATCGTACAAGATATTCCACAGGAGAGGTCCCAGGACTGAGCCCTGCGGCACTCCTCCAGTGATATTATTTTCCTTGGGGCCGTCTTCTTGTCGTACTTAAACAGCCTACCATTGAAGCAGCTAGCTACCATTTTTTGTAGGTACGCTGGTACTGTAGATCGCATAATGCGGTCCCAGTTACGGAGTTGAAGGCATTTTTGATATCCTGGGTGGCTACCAGGCAGTACTTTTTCGTGTCTCCCTTCCACCTAGTCCTTGCAATCGCATCCTTAGCCGTGTTGACAACAAGGTTAATGGCGTCCAGAGTTGAGCGTCCTTTTCGAAAATCAGCGGATCGACTGCTGCTCCGATTCTTTGATGAAGTATTCGCTCCAGTATTGTGCCAGCTGTATCCAGCATACAGAGTGGACGATAGGATGATGGTTCGTCCGGTGACTTCTTCCCTTTGGGAAGAAGTACTAGTCTCTGTTGCTTCCATTTGCGGGGAAAAGTGCCCTCTCTCAAACACGTGTTGTATACGACTAGGAACAATTCCGGCGCTGCCTTAATGGCTGCCTTCAAGGCAATGTTTGGGATTCCATCTAGCACCGGCGTTTTATTGTTACCCACTCGATTACACGCTTCCATTAGTTGGTCCACTGTGATTGGCGGGATTTCATCCATCCCGTACTGTTCTGTGACACAATTAAGCTCACGTTGTCGAGAGAACAGCCTAGTAACGACCTTCTCTAAGAGCCTAGCGAACGTAGTTGTTAGCATCAGTCGGCTTTTTAGATGGGTCATGACAACCTTGTATGCCCTGCCCTATAGATCTTTTTCCCCTTTATTAATAAGATCTGTCCAGCATTGTCTTTTACTGTCACGGATTGCTGCGTTGAGTCTTTGACGCACCTTCTTGTACTATGCCTTCAGTTCCATGGCGTTCGACTTCCTCTATCCAGGCTTTGATGCTCTTCTTGCCCTGAAGCAATCTTTCCGGAGAGCACTGATATTTTCATTCCACCAGTGCACTGATGAACACTGGTTTATTTTTCGTTTTCGGGGCATAGTCGCGGCACAAGCATCCACAACTCTCCTCATCAAGTCCTCCGTCACCTCCTTGGTATTTTCAACAGTGATGTGTTCACTATCCAAAACCTCCGTAAAGACAGCGGGATTAAAAGATTTTGGCCTCCAGCCAAATGCATTTGTCAGCAAGTGTGTTCTTCCGTGGCTGCGACCAGTGTCCACCTCCCACAATAACGCATTATGGTCACTGGCTGTGTAGGTGTCCATCACCTCCCAGAAGCAGTTCTCCTTAACAAGGCAGCTACTAACGAAGGTGATATCTACGATGGGCCTAGCTTGTTCTACGCTGAACGTAGGTTTATCCCCATTGTTGAGCAGGACCACGTCCAGTGTGGACATTACTTCCAATAGTAAATTTCCTCTCGTGTTGGTCATGTTGCTTCCCCAATAAACGGCCCAAGAATTAAAGCCCCCAGCGATTGCCACGGCAAAGTGCTGCCTTGCATCTTCGGTCAATCGATACAGAAAGTCTGTAAACACATCAAGAGGAAGACTAATGTGTGTGTATGTGCTCGTATGTGCATGTATGTGCATGTGGTTGCTTGTGCACAAACCCAAGGAGTGTTAATGTAACTAATTTTTTACACCACTGCTTTTCGTTAGAAAATGGAATCAAAAAATTTTCTAGATATTTAACCTTCCAAATAATAATTATCTATACATATAACAAAATTGTAATAGAGTCAATTCTATACATGGAAAATATTTTAATATGGGTGATTGATTTAGCATATAGAATGATAATAGAAGCCAGAAAAACTTCTTTCAGAATTTTCGTCCGTTTATCTGTTACTTTATGCGTTAATCATGCAAAATCTGTTGGACGGATTTTGACAAAATTTGGTTCATATCTAAGAGCGACATATGAACGAAAAAAATTTTTAATCATTTTTCTTATTCCAAAGTCGTAGGCGCAGCTAGTTTTAAATGTTTGCAAACAATGCGATATTGTCTTATCGCTCTAAAACCAAGCTAAATTGATTGTGTCAAGTGTTTGATTAATTTTTAAATCAGGGAAGAGCAATTAGATAGCAAAGTTTTTTGTAAAAGTAAATAAAATAGGACAGCATAACGTAATTAAAATTATTTAATAATATTTAATATATAACCTTTGAATTGTATTGTGACAGTATTGTCGAAAATTCACATTTTTTTATGTGGTTAATTTAGACATGACCCTGAATGAGTTGATTTTTTTTCTATGTGTATTGCACATTACCAATTTTTCACTAAATTAGTAAACAAATATTTTAAACTTAAATAATATAAAATACGAGAATAGTCTAAATGATTATCAAAAATGTGCTGTAGATCTGGATATGGAGGCGGAGAGCATTATAACATTATAATTTCTCTAAGATGAATTTTATTTTTTTAAATTTTAACATTTTCGTCACTGATGAAGTATCGGTTCTTGCAAAACAATAAGCACGCAACCTCCCAATACTGATAGTAAATTATAACCGATTGGCACAGAATGACGGTGAAATAATTAAGGCACCTTAATTTTGAATAATTCCTGACATATTCATGTTGTATAATATCATTGTATCTACCTATTCTTATTGATTTTTGTTTTATAAAGATAATTTTTCTCATTACTTAACATAAATTCCAAGCTATTTAGGCACTGTCATATCATTATACATGCATACAAAAGAGAACCATTTTTTTAAAATTTGGTTAAAAAATAGGAAAATAAAGTGACGCCACGATAAGATTACTTCTACGATCGCAAAAGATCGGCCAATGTGATTGAGGAAGTAGTTTCGTTTAATTGTAATAGATGGCACACATTAATTGGTGTAGTTATTTTCTATTTGATTCAATATTCCTTTGACCGTATCTTGATATTTAGATCAACGATAATTTGTTAATTTCTACGATCGTATTTCGTACACAATGTTTTGAAGAATTGTTGAAAAGAATTTTCCATCCCTCTAAAGAAATAAGCAGCAATCTTTATTCGGCGAATGAAGGAGGATAACCTAACTAATTTCTGTTCCCATTAGATTTTTCGCTCTCTGAAAAGCTTGATTTGTTATTAAAAATTTCATCAAACACTTTTTATATGAATCCTCTATATATTGATTCGTTATGTTTCTTTTGTTGACACCTTTTCTTTATTGATTGTTATATTTATTGAGTATTTTTATTCAATTAATTTGTAATGAATAATTGATTCTACGTCGATAGCATAGATCGAATTTTTGTAGTTATTCAAGGTATTTAATTGAATTCCTTAAAATTTTAATTGTTACGTGAAATATAACATGTTATATGAATTATAATCAAACACGAATGAAAAAACCCTAACAAACAGAATTCCCTCGAGCTTTAAGCTCCAACCATATTATGCTTTCAAATCTCTGCATTTGGTACGAGCGACCTCAGAACACCACAAGTAATCCAGATTCTCCTTCTAATTGCATTCCACTTTCTGTAGTTACGCTCTGTGAGACAAAAGTTATTTTTTCCATTATGATGAAAAGGTGGTATCAGTTGTGGCATCTATAATGAATTTATACTGTTTTACTTTTAAATATAGCGAGTTGAAATCGTCATTATATTTAAAATTTATTCACAACTCAAATGTAAATCCTACGATGTACAAGTCATGTAACGCTCATTGTAATTTGTGTTATGTGATGTGCTCTTAGACCAATACACAAAAATAATGAAAAATGGTTTAAACACTGAAAGTAATCAATGCCATATACACATTTCTTATTATATTTTTTCCATTCGCAATTAGACTGCACCGAAATGTTTAGTTTTCCTAAAGTAATGAAAGAAAATAAAAATGGGATGGAAAGCAGATTAGCATTCAATTTATCGGCGAAAATCATAGACGGTCTGAAAACTGGTCCTATTATTCATGGAAAATTGTATAACGATAATAATATTCCTGGAAAATCGAAATCTCATTTGTTTGAAAGTTGGAAATCTTTTGAATAGATAGTTTTAATTTCCTGTTGTCAAATAGCATATTTAGCTTTTTTTCTTTTCCCTAAAATTATATTAAGGTACATTTAAGTGCTTTTTTTATTTAATTTATATAATGTTACCAGGTTAATATACAATATATAAATATTTTTTTTAGAAAATATGTAACATTAATTAATTGGGCTAACAAATATACGATAAATGTAAAATATTACATTTAGTTATTAATGTTTTGAAAGAAAGTGTAATTATTTCCATTTTTAGTACTTCGCAGCCTTAACAAAAACACTTATGGTTTCGAGTACTAATAAAAAATTTTGTCTATCGTAAAATCTATTTAATTTGAAATAATTTGTAAAATATGGTCATATTTCTTAGTTTTAGTGGCAATTTGATATTTATTGCTTGTCTTCACCGCTACCAAGCGTTCAACGATAATATACGTGTTCAAGTTTTTCTAAAAAAAAAATTATCTCTTTAATGTTACTCTCCGCAGTTCTGTTGCTACACCCGTTTTTCTTTCACCCAGACTTTATTTTCATTTGATCGTTCCTTGTAGAAACGACCTTTATTTGTCTGCTTGTCAAAATGCTCTTTATTTATTTTGTCACCTACGGTTTTGCGCTACGATTTCCCTTTCGTAGTCTACTTAGTTTATTAAGTTGGCAATAACATGGAAATATATAGTATATATGTTATATAAAATATTTTAATTAGAGTCTTAAAGTCTAGTAAATATAAAAATTAAAACTACCTGAATTTATTTCGTTGACTCTAGGTCAAGTAGGAACAAACAAAGAAGTAAATAATCAACCATTTTTATTATTCACACAATTTATAAGAAAAATTATATATATATATATATATATATATATATATATATATATGTATATATATATATATATTTATATATATATGTATATATATATATATATATATATATATATCTATATCGTACACTCGAATCTAAAAACTAAAAATAAATTTCAAAGAAAATCTAGTCTGAGCTGAATTCAGAAAAGGAAGATGGTTGTTGGTGAAATTATAACTGTGTTATTTATTGGACGAAGGCAGATATTTCTTGTTCGTAATAATTGTAGGTCGACAAATTAACAAACTTGGCAGTCGACAGAATAGAGTTACTTTTCTTCCTGATAACGCTAGGTCACGTTTTGTAAAATACACTCTTAAAAAATTACACGAGTCAGATTGTGTTCTGCTAGTACATTCACTTCATTCACTCACAGTGCGCCATTTGATGATTATTTATTCAAAGCCCTGAAGAATCATTTACAGAAAAAGGAAACATCGATAGCACGGAACGCGTTTCGAAAAAAAATCTTCGTCATTTTTTAATGTGAATTACCATCTAATAATTTAATTACAATTAGATTGTAGTAAGTCATAAATTATTTGACGTCAATTTAGATTGGTTTCTAGGTGACGTTTAAATATCAAATTATTTCTTTGAGAATAGCTGTAAAAATCTTATTGGTAAATACGATATTTTTGTTTAAACAATGTGACGTCTAGCGTCGTTTTGTGAAGTGAATTATCATTTCGTGAAGTAAAATTTCTTAACCGAGTATCCTAGGGTATTTGTGTCACAGGAGTAAATTGCCAGAAGTAAAATACAACTAAATGAATTAAATTCTTACTGTTCTATTTTATGATAGCTAGACCACCTATGTATCATTTACATTTGTATATGTGCAATTGATAACGCCTTGAAGCTACATACGTAAATATAACTGATTATTCAGTACCGATATATGTGCTTTTTATTTTTTATTATTATAATTCAAATAATAGACTCAGAATGGCACCTTTCATTATTTTTACTATTGAAATAAAAATTGATTTATTAACTAACGTTTACTACGTTAGTTTTAAATGAATGTTATTCATATTTTTTAGGATAAGTGACGTTTATTTTTAATTATGCAATGAAATAAAAAACAATATTGGTTATGGAGGAACTTACAATTAATAAAGTACTAAATTAAATTCAAATAAAATTATTTATTTTTTTTATTAATTTTTTACATCGATATAATTTCGCTATTACACAATGGGCAGAAAGAATTTTACAAAAAGTTTTTGAATTTTTCTTGAAAGCTGTATAAAGAGCACGATGATGTTCAGCTGCAATTGAATTTTATAGAGTAAAGAACAAACAAAATATTGAAATTCCATCAAGAGAATTTACAATATTTTGCTTCATGAATTTGACAACGTTTAATGAGATGCGTTTAATGCGAAAAGCGAGCCGAGCAGCACACATTATGCATGCAAAGAAGAATGAGCATGATGAAGCTAAGTCTGTACGACACAGCCAAATATCGGTTTTAGAGTTACAAAGAAGGATCTTGATCTCTTTGATGGTCCTCACTCAGGATGAGTTCCTACACTAAATTAAAAAGAATTATAAGCCTCGAAACAAATTTTGTGTTAACAAAATATTTGTTTCGAATTCGCTTTTTTTTATTACAGCTACCCTCATGTTCAACCTACAGCAATAGATAAATAACGTCATATTTTGAGGAAGGCGTAGAAATATTCTAATCGGCTGCGTGCCTGTATGCATGAAGTTACCAAGTTTCCACTTTATTAAAGATTGACGTATCTTATTCCAGGAAAAGATCAAATGGTGCCATAGTGTAATTTTTCGCGTAACCGCTAGTAGCTATAGTCTAGAGAGAAAATAGCATTTACTTCAAAATTTAACGTGAGCCAAATGGTTAATTTAAGTGTGTGATAGGATATAAATGAAAATATTTATTGGGACCTCTTATATTTATCAGGAATAGTTAGGCATGCTTACCGCGTAACAAAGCTAACAAAGCAGTGCTTTTATATGATAATACTCTACGCCACTTAGCACAAGTGACGCGTGAATAATACTTTCATTTGAGTAGACTGTATTTCCTCGTCAAATAATTCTAAAGTGATGGATTATAATCTCTACAAGCATGCTAGAGACAAATGATAGATAACCGCAGAACTTAAAAAATTTCAAGTTGATTTTATTATTTCAACACAAAAAATAAAATAACTAGGAATTGAGATGGTCAAGTTATTAGTTGACAACCTAATATAATACAAGCTTCGTAGTTTTATGATTATCCCAACCTTTTTTTTCCTCTAATACTAACATTGGTTCCCCCATGAGGGTAAAATTCTAATAATAATATTGGGGGAACAAGAGGGTAACATTCTAATACTAATATTGGGGGAACATGAGGGTAACATTTATAAACAGTTTAATTTTAATACTTTTTATATGCTCTTTATTCGAATTTTAATAAAAGTTGGCTGAGTAAAAATTATTTCCAAATTGTCACTGATTAAAGGTTATGTATAAACATCTTATTTGGGCAATTTTGAAGACAAGACTTACTCCCACTAACCAATAAAACCGTTGAATACATGTATTAAAAATTATTAAAAAGAAAAATTAAACACAGAAAAAAGGACTCCATTCCCGGCCGTTCGTCGAACGGGGCTGGGCTGATTTTATAGTTGACTGTAAAAGATTATACTCATAGCAATAAGTCATATGTATCAATTAGATACATTAAAGTAGATAAATAAACAAATAAATATCAAAGTAATTTAAATATAATATTTCCAATGACCAAGTACGTAATAATATTAGACGTATCGCTTTCCGCTTTAATTTCTGAAAGTTTTTGAGAAACATTGCATCGTCTTTGAATGTTCGTGTTCCAAATTTTCGAAAGTATTTCTTAAAAATCAGCTTGCAAGTACACTAAAAAACACTAACAAACAAATTCTTATAAAGTTACAATTCATAAGTTACATTATTTAATCGAGCTACATTTCGTTCATCTTCTTTTGGTAATTAAATTCCTAAATTTAACCACGTTATTGAAAGGGGAGGAAATTAATTAGATACATTAAAATAAAGAATGACAATAACAAATTTAATTAAACTTCCATTTGATGAATCAATAAATATTCAATCATTCTTAACTTGCATTTAATCATCGAATGAACCAGTATATATTGACAATATTTTACATAGTTGAGTAAATATAAAAATTACATTATAAATGGCTTAATCATATGATTTGTGATGCACCATCGGATAGAGCTCAGAGCTCTTCTATAAATTCCAAAAATTTTCGCAGCAAGCTGAGTCAGTTTGCCCTTAACTAAAGCTTACAATTTGATTACAGGTGAGCGTAGATTCGAAACTTCTGTTATCGAATTAAATAGCTGAATCTTCAATATTCTTGATCCTTCACTGTAGGAGAAACATTTAAGTTCAAGTACAGAATTTACTTATATGTTTATACATATGAGTATATACACAATGGTATGACTTTATATATCTTTATGAGTACTGGTTTCCATGTATGCAATTATATATGTGCAATCTAGAGCATTCCTAGTAAGTATAAAAATTTATCGATGGTCCTACTTTACTTCACGCTTTTGAATGATCCTTCAAGTGGAATTATATTTTTGAAGTATATTGTAATTATTTAAGTGAAATTAATTGGCATTTATATAATTATACTTAAACAGTTACCACGTTCCAGCATGATGTGCTCTTAAACGTTTGGAAACACTACTTTCTTAAATCTATTTCCTCGGAAAAAGAATAAGTGTATGAAATAATCTTCATAAATAGAATTTTGTTTACTAGAGATATGGATTGAAATTCGCTTCTGGTGTCTTTTTATTATACCACTTTTCGTTTTATTTTTTGTTTTATTGTCAACCTTTTATTTAATAATCGTTAAAAAAATCATTTTGTGAGCGTTATTATTTTAAATGATAGATGTCACTGTGAAATAATAGATCCCATTGTAAAATAATTTGATTCGGAAATGAACTTAGTAAAGTTGCTTAAAATTTGAAAACGACCTATCAGACGTATTTTAGTTTAAAAATTTTTTCTGTCGTTTATTCGCATTAGCAAAAATGGTTTTTGATGAGGTTTTTGATTTTGTATAGCTTTGTAAAAGCAAAATTCAGTTACACGTTACTTTGAAGTAACGACAAAACATAGGAATTAGATAAAACAAGTTAGTCCACGGGTACAATTTAATTACTTTAAATTAATGCAAATGATCTGTTCATTCTATAAACATCATTGTCTCTTTTATCACGACAATAAAGACGCGAGAAAAATTTAATGAAAAATGAGAGTTTTGTCACGAACTAGACCCTATATTACTCTTTAATGAGGTTTGCAGTTGAACGTAATTATAGATGAAATATTCATTAGTTGTAAAATATCTGATGCCTCTATGCAATGAAAAGAAAAATTGATTGGGCAAATAAACCTGTACGAAGAATTGTGGTTTCATTTTATTTTTTATTAAATAATTCGAGTAGTTTTTCTTAGGTGCTTAAGATGAGATAAGCTATATTCACAAAAAATTGCAACGCTTAATTGAAACGATACGTGGACAAATATAATGGAAATTTTTTAACATAAATTTGTTTTCAAAATTTAATTTGAGTATTCATTTTATAAAAGCGCGTAATAAAACATATTCAATTTGATAGTTTGCAAATTATTTATTATTCAGACTAGAAAAGGCTTGACAATACTATTAATTTTAATCTTTTTTATACATATATATATATATATATATATATATATATATATATATAAATATATATATAGTAACCTAACAATTTGGTATAATTTTTCCTTTTAGAGGATATATTTAGTTAAAAATAGTATTACTGGACTAAACCTATTTGCCATTATATTTTAGATTTTGCAAGTAAATACGCGACCCCTTGGACACTATAATTGCATATATAGTTAACGACGGCATTGATAAGAAAATATATTAATTTGTTTAATGGTTATAAACAGAAATGTCGATTTTTATTTGTAGGTTTTGACTATGTTTAACACAAATATTTAGGCCAATTTTTTTTTGCTTTGATTTACGAAAGCAAAAAAAAATTGTCTCTATTTCGAAATTAATTCTCAATTCTTCACATTTCAGACCCTAATATTTTGCCACTGTACAAATAACTCACTACAGTAACGATGAAATCAAGGTACTTTTTTTATTTAACAGAAGATAAATCTTATTACGGGATGAAAATGGACATAGGCTATACGTGCGAGAAATTTTGCCATTATTGATAGAGTAGGTGTGCCCTGAAAGCGAGATAAACAAATCAATAAACAAACCCATTTTTGAATCGATAATATTGGGATTAGGATGGAAGTCAACCAGTTCTAAAGGTGAGTATTTAGTTAGTCTACAAACTGACTACTGATTAGTGTATATACAACGGCACGTATACATTCAAATTTAAACTTAACAATTAGCCAATTAATAGTAGTCTTGGGACAAAAATGTAATACCATCTTCTTTCTCTCTTATACTTTTGCTGGTAATAGCAATCAAATCATTATTATTTTGAGACATTGATAGTGGTAGAATTTGAGTACTCAATGATTTCTAACACACAAGTATATATTCATACATGTGATATATACCATAACCTTATTTTATTTATTGATATTAACACATATTAATAGAAACACTATCTAACACATATTATTAGAAATACTTCAACCCCAAAAATATGACATTAGGGTTATTAGCATATTTTTGGGGGTAAGTTTTTGGTGACATTTTGATTGTGTTCATTCTTTAGATTATAATGTTAAGCAAGTCGAATCGGGTTCGTACAAAAAAATATTCCCAACACGAACTGTAAAAGTATATGTAAGAAGTATATATATATATATATATATATATATATATATATATTTATATATATATATATATATATATATATATATATATATTGATGACACTACATCCTTGTTGTGTCCTTATTTACTGTTTGATTTTATTTATCCATTTGCTGGTATTTTTTTCTTTTATTATATTCACCCTTGGAGTTTAACCTACATAATTTTGGGAATAAGTTATAATAAATTAAACATTCCGTTTGACGTTTATTTCGTGAACGTACAGTTAGAAATAACCAGCAACATTCCTCTTCATACCTATCACATGTATAAGTTATTACGAAAAGATTCTAAGAAAACGAAAATATTTAAAAATCCTTTAATATAAAATGTCAAGTACTTTTAAGTTAAATCAAACTACATACAATTAGTTAAATAAATTCTATAAAAATATACATTAGACGTTGTATTTATTTTGGAAATTGTTTTCTGTTTAGCCACAAGGCCAAATTTTATGTATGTTAATGCCTATGAGGTAAATAGGACTTAATATCTTAGTAGAAATAGCTTTCAAGTTGAATTATTCTTAAAATTCGTCTGCCCTTAAAGAGCAAAAGTAATGCTGAAGTCGAATTGAAAAACACACGACCGAGAAAACAGGTCACTTCGTCGACTCAGATTCAAAGCGTTCGTCGTTTTCTTAACACAAAGGAAACAAAATTGTGTCACGACTCTCAAATATGAATATATGTTTAAATTAAATTCCGTACACATTTTTCATTTCGTACTTCAATTGGAATAAAATATCGTACGAATTGCGCTAAAATGAAAACTTTGAATTGGATAGATGATATTGGATTAAGTAAACGTTAAAATTATCCACCGTAACAGAAACGTGAGCGCTTACTTCCAGTTTGGACGTTTATTAAGTAAACGTTTTAAAATGTTCACCAAAATAATGTGAAAGGTCGCTAAGTAATACAAAATTTATTTTAGTAGACTTCATTAATAGAAGTTGATTTATGTAACTATATTAATTTTATTTTCAAAAGTAAGATCCATAGTTACTATTAATTTGGTATTTTCACTATAATTTCATTGTAGGTCGTTGAAATCTTTATAACTATCTGGTTCATAAAAAGTGAAATAGACTCTCCAGTATAATTTTTATGCATTATAAATATTGACAAGAATAATGGCGGAAATTTCTTCATCAGCTTTAACAAATAGGTAACAATTTTATTTTTTATGAAAATTCGCTTTATTATCTTAATATTGAATTTAAAAATGTACATTTGTACATCTTATTTAATTTAATCTTGACAAATATCTTAACAGTAACAATCCGTAACAACTGTGCTTTGTTGTTAAAAGTAAAATTTTAAATTGATAGTCATATTCTGTCAGAATAACCCTCTTGCTTGGATATACTAATATAAGCTGAATTTGTGTCAGATGTGTAAAAAGCGCATACACTTTTTAAAATTAGTAATTAAATTAAATTTTAAAAATTATACCGCGATTATGAAAAAAAATATTGAAAATAACCAATTAATTGCTTTATTATATTTACCTACGTTAGTCCCTAGAATGGATCGGAAATAATCTACTAACATATTGGTGTGGCGTATGCATATAAATAGTACAAACTACACTCGGAAAAATTTGTCCTAGAAAAAGAAAATATGTAAATAAACTAAAAAAATATTTGTCTATATTCAAACTTATGTCAATCATCGACTAGAAGAGTCAGCGTTTACATTAATATTTATCAAACCATTATGTCATTGCATTTTTCGCGGAATAACAATGACAATATATGCGCAAATCAATTACCATTAACTGACCTGAAGATTTCTGCATGAGGTTGATATCTACACTCCGAAGAACTCCTTAAAAATGAGAGCCGGGAATTTTCTAGATCCTTTTTTTCAAGCACATATTTTGTTTCAAAATCCATTGGTAAATACGTACGTCACCCATGCTTACAAGATTTTCTGAAAAAAAAATTAACGTCACTGAACAAAATATTTTAACATCTATTTCACGATACGGTAGTAAATGTTACACGTTTTTTTATAATTTCTGTGTTTTTTAGTTTCGAAGAACTTTATTGAAATTTTGAAAGATTTACAACGCTGAATAAACATATTTCAAACTTTTGATTTTCTGATAATTTTCTTATTTTATGACACATAAAAATTAATCTTACATCAAAAAATCATGAAAAATTACTTTTTATATATTGAAAATCTAGTTAAGTTAAATTTCATAACAGCATTATATGCTGTTACGAAATTTATGACAAATAAAAAATAAATTTTGAATGTTCGTTTTGCCCAATATGTATACACTTAATATTAGGTTTTATTGCTCCACTCACATAAAAAAACAACAGTATTTTCCGAATTTATTTTCAACTAATGGTTTAAAGAGTTGCTGGATTATCTCCAGCACTTTTCAAATTACCACCCCCTTTCTAATTGCATTTTGCATTTTGCGTAAATTTAATTACAGATGAGATTTTCTTGCAATATTTATTGCGATTGGTTATTTTTGTGTAACAGAATCGTTTATTGTATATGATTTAAAGAATAAATAAATAAACAATATTTTCTGAATTTCATAGTATATCCATCTTTTTGCAAATATTATTTTTGTTATCGAAATAAAGGTGCATTTTTCCTCCTTCAGACTATTTTGCAAACGGTTTACTTCATCTGCAGTAACAGGTTATTTGGCTATTGATGACCAGTGTCTTCCATTAATAAAGATATGGACCTCTTAAATAAGCTTCTTTTTTAGATATCCTCCCAAATTCATTTATTTTAGGTTAAATAAATGAATTGGAAGTTGATACTTATTATAAGAATGGTCGATCATCCAAAAAAAATAGATTCATGATTACTCAGCTGAGGTAAAACAAATTGCTGAGTATATACGTATATATCGACATTATTGTTTTTTCTAAAACTATCCGAATGTGATTGATGAGGTAATAATGTAAGATGTATTTCATACCCAAGGAGACCATAATATTGAAAGTTTTGCTCATTTTTGCTGATGAAGCATGAAGCATTTGTTAGGCGAAAGTGGCTATGATAGCAGTTCTTTCACGATATCGATTCATCTAATTGTAGAATGTATCATTATCTCTGCCATATTACTTCTATAATGTTTTTTCTCTTCTTTTCTATATTCTTTAGCATAATTTTTATCCAAACGATACAGCAATCTAATAATTATTTCTTAGATGGTTGACGCAAATATCATACTAATATAATTAAATAAAATTGTCAAGTTCTAGGAAAACTTGCGCTACGTGGGTCCATATTCAATTAGGTTTGCATAAAAAAATAAACTTTTGAGTTTGTATAGTGTTTCAATAAGGTAATTTTTGATTATACATTATCTAGTAATTAGAGGCGTAAATACCTTAAAAAAAAGTTTCATTTCCTTAGTTTTATTGCTCATATTTGTTTTAAAATTGTATATTTGGCCATCTTTAATATTTGTTTTTAAAGATAATTTATGAGAAATATAAGAGTCCAATCACCGCTTACTATATAATAGAGTTTTTGAGATAGACCTGGTAACAAAATGAACCGAAAAATGGCAACTTTGATGATATACCAAATCGTTATTTTTCAAATATTGGATATATTTGGCGTAAATTTTGAAGAAATTCATTATCAATTTATCTTTATTCACAACTAGATAAAACTACGTCATGTATAATTTCTACTTTATTTAAATTCTTAACTACGACCTAGATTTCATTGTATGACAACATCTTCAGGTGGGCTATTTGTAAAAATTTACCCAATGTTGTATAGATTGGATTAATCTACAGTTTCTACTCTTGGTGAAAACAATACTATATCAGTTAAAAAAAAACTAGATGAGTATTCTACTCAGAAAGATAGTTTCGACAAAATTCCACGTACCCATGCAGAAAGTAATTTTTTTGCCATCCTTTGCATATCCCATTGTCGTCCTTTGTAATGTAAACATCTTTTCTAGTTTGGTTCAAAGACCTACCTAGTACACCGGAATTTAATATTTTTACTATCTTATTTCATTTAGAAGTTAGATACCTTTGACACACAGATGGGTTGAGGGATAGACGACTTTGGAACAATTATTCATAATTATTTATATGTGGTTTTCGTGCTTGCAAAGTACATGTTGCAATTCTCAGCAGATTTTTGTGGAAAAAAATTTTTTAGGTAGCGAATATGAATTGTAAAAAAATTAAATATTTGAAAAATAAACAATCAAAAATAAATTATTATTTTAATTTTCCATTGAGATTTATGACTTTTCTACTTAACGATTTATTTATTTATCTACTTTAATGTATCTAATTGACACATATGGCAAACTAATTGCTACGAGAATAATCGCTTACAGCCAATCATAACATCAGTCCAGTCCCATTCGACAAACGGCCGGGATTCGAAACCGGGTCCCGCGGTGCGCCGCATCGTCTCGTGATTATGATTAACCTAACATACCACGGCGATGACGAAATTTACTAAAATGAGAAGAAAGATATAGTACATAGTTAGTATATCTTTACTTCATTGGCGAAGCGGTAAAACATTAGATTTTGAACTCTGTAATTCTGGGTTTTGGATCTAGAAATTAATATTATTCTTTCTGTGACCAAAAAAAGAAAACATTAATTTTTTCTTTAAACCTATGCAATAAATACATAAGTACGAACGCATAATTATTCCTAAGTTTTGAGGTAATTCGTATTATTTTGAAATACAAATAAGTGCTCAGAGTAATTTTAATTTTATAAAGTTTTATAAACAATTGAACAAAAAAACCTTTTTACTAATATCTGTATGTTGCTGAAATAAGTAGGTTTTCAAAAAATCGCTATCTAATTACGCCTTTTATTTATAATTTATTGCTATGGTTCAATTATTCACATTAATGAGATTATTTTTTTCAACTTGGAAATGTATTCCTGTGGGCATGTATTAATAACTTACTTGTGTGTAAATTATTAATAATAAAAATTGCTTTGTAGTTAAATTAGTGTTTTAACAACAGCAAACGTTTTTTAAAATATCATCTAATTTTTTTCAGGATGTTCATTACACGGTATTGTATAAAATGGTATTCTATAGAACTTAAATGATATCAGCAAAAATGGATGGATGGAATTAAAGAAATAAAATATAATTTTTAAAAAGACTACCTTTTCTATGATAAAAAAAAATTCAACGACTAGTAGTTTTTTGTTTGTTAAATTTTTAGAATAGTTTAGAAAAAATAAGGATTTATTCAAAAAATCTTGAATAAAGCCATTTTTTTCTTATTGAATTTATTTTATACGTTTATATGTACTTACGACAATATGTACTTATGACCTTAATTTCTCATGGTTCTTTTCCCCGTAATATTGTTTGTCTGGATTTCTTTGATTTACCGCTTTATCTGCCGATCTATCTTAGAATCATCCAGGTAACTGTGTTGTTTTTTATTACGCTACCATGCATAATTTTGAAACTCTCACCTTAGTTTTGATTTTCTAAATAGTTATATCATACATATACATGTTATATGCGGTAACAAACTCAAAGATAATATTTTTTTTAAAATAAGTTCTAATTTTTCTTCGTTGCTTTTTTTATTTTATCAAGTCATGTTATACATCTGACCTGGCTTAGGATATTACCTCTAGCTCGGCAAGAATATATTTGAAAATTTCAAATTCATAAATAAAATATTGCATTAGAGATTAAAATTAACATAAACTTAACCTACGCAGGCCTGCACTTGTATAATTCAGCATACATATGTGTAAGTTTTTATCCCATGCCTATAATTATTGAATAAAAACTAAAAAATTCGAAATTATAAATTTAAATTTCGTTGAATTTTTTTCAAAATAAATAAACTTCATAGAGATGTTCGAAAAATTATATTATTCATTAGAAGTAGGAATCTTTCGAAAGAAGTAGGTACGTACGTAAATTAATTTTTTGTTAGCGATTTTAATTTAGTATTTGTTTGGGTACGATTGATTAAATGTTGCCATACTTACTTATATTATATATACAAAAGTGAGACTATTTGCTTGTTTCACTTTCATGCCTCAACTACGAGACTACGAGGATCTGTATAAATGTTGCGTCCATGTAGCCTGTGTTATGGCGATAAATATGGGATACATTTAATTCCAATATATAATTTATTTCAAATTTTTTAGCTGATAAGAATGCAGAAAAATTTGTTAGTTTTTTAAATATTTCAACTAAAATGAGAAGAGAGAAAAAGTACATAGTTATTATATATTTGATTCATTGACGAAGCCGTAAGGCAATCGATTTGACCTCGGAAACGCCGAGTTTTGAATCTAGAGATAAATATTATTCTCTAAGTGACATTTGCAATAAATATATAAGTACGAACGCATAATTATTACTAAGTTTTGAGGTAAGTCGTATTATTTTGAAATACGAATAAGTGCTCAAAGAGTAATTTTAATTTTATAAAATTTTATAAACTACTAAACAAAGAAACCTACTTGCTAATATCTGCATGTTTTCAAATCAGCGCCATCTATAACGTTTCCATTAAGATTTGTTGTGTCAAAAGAGCGGCAAAATCTATAATCAGGTGGCAACATGATATAATTGAATTAGTCTTATAATGACAGAAAACTAACAAGATGGCGTTAGTAATACAAGACACAAATGAAACCAATAAATTTTTCAATATAACATCCGCCTTTTTAAATAATAAATTTTTATATCGCTTGTGAATTTTTATGCCACTTGAATATTTTTTTACACACTGTATACATTTTACCGTTGTTAAAGATTTATTTTATACAACTGGCGTTTTTTGGTAATTAAAAATACCCGTTAGATAATAAATAAATAAAATGTAATGACAATCTGAAGTTTCGTGTTAAAATGTAACTTTCTATAATTTTAAATCAAACCAATTTTTGAAAAATTGTGTCACCATAAATTAAAAAAAATTCAAATTCAAAAATTTTTTTTACACACTGTATATATTTGGCGGGTTTAATTGAGCTGGGCTAGGTTTCATTGGATTGGGTTGGCATTGGGATTTTTTGGAGTTTTGTTGGGTTTACTTTAGGTTGTGTTGGGTTGGCTTCGGTTTGGGTCCTGTTGGGTTAGATTGAATTAGATTGGATTTGTTTTGGATTTGATCGGGTTGGGTTGGGTTCTTTGGATTGTGTTTTATGTCGATATAATGTAAACCATTGACCAGTCAATCACAACACCACAAGCCTTATTCGTGATATTTAGTCCGCTATAAATAAAACCATCATTGAAAATTGGACAACGCGTATATAACAAAATTGCGTCGGTAATTTACGGGAAATAATAATTCATGTGCAATGTTATCAAATTACCTAAAATAAACATTGAAGTAAAACTGTACCACAGACATAATTTGTTTTAATAAAACAACGCACTTTTATTGTAAACGGACTAGATTAAATTTTTTAATCTTACCTTATCTTCTTTGAACAGGGAACAAATTGTTTCCCTATTCAAAATAATTTTGTCCTTACCTTTACTTTCTTTTTTTTAGCTTATTTTAATGTTTTCATTTTTGCTTTAAAACTGACTTGCTTTTGACTCGACTGAATTGAAAATATTTACACATTTTTGGGATTAAACTGTAAGTCTAAGCCAAAAACATATTGCTTTGGTGGGAGCTCCTTGTAAATGTATATTATTTTAAAAGCCACGAGTCCGCGCGCCATCCCATCGCGGGCTCTCGTGCAATCAACAATAGATGTATGGAAATATTTTATTCCATGTCACTGAGTTATTTTATTGATTAGTAAGTAATATAACGGAAACATATCTACAAATAATTATGATGACAGCATTAGTTATAGTATTTATATAATACGTCGGATGGAATATTCAATTTAAGGATTTGTTAAAGAAATATGTACAAAAATCAGTTACTAATATAGGCAGCACTATAAAATTAATGAAAAATACTACCCGTTTATGGGAAAGAGAAATAAATAAATAAATATGGAATCCACAATGACATTCAAGCATAAAATCAAAACTTGGTATCCAAATTTGTATCTCATTCATGCAATCAGTAGCAAAATATATCATTAAAAACCTAATAATAAAGTTACATTATCTTGAAATTAACATAATAAAATATTAATTAATTAAAATGGCTTAGTGAATTTGCAAGCAAAGAGCGGGTTACTTATTTACGCGTAATTTTAGAGAACCAGCAACATTTTTGTTAACTGGCCGAAGCACGAGAGCAATATTCGGTAAACAAATTGAACTCGTTGAACATTGTACCTTAATTATTTATGTGTTTGGCAAATCTTTGAAAGTATAAAGTAATTATACGCTTACTAAAAATTATTCTTCCTCTTAGGTGCATTTTAAAGTAAAAATGTACTTTGATGTCTAATTGTACCAAATAATACGTTTGACATTGATTGATAAACTTATACGAAATTACAAATGACTATATACTATAGACTTAAATATGGATAAAGTCTAATTATTAAATAGGTGTTAAAATGTAACGTAAATTATTCACACGATATAATTACAAATGACGGACATATTTTTTGCGTCAGAGGGAGATTAAGTTCTTCTAATTGAAGATATATATATATATATATATATATATATATATATATAAAGGTTTCCCCATGTGATCGTATCATTTGAGTATTGCGTATCAATATCAGTTGTACGTATAAAGAAAAATCGATTTCTAAACAAGTTTACTTGGAAAAATACATTTCCAAAAATAAAAGGGAAATTTTATTAAAATTATTTTATTTTATTTTTATCTCGTGGTCATTGCTTGGAAAAACAACGGCATGTACAGTCCCTTAATAAATAAATATATACGGATTCCATTGATATTAAATATAACGAGATCGTTTCTACCGCAACATTCCAAACACGGAGAAACAGAAAGAAATTGTGTTTGAACAATTTCTTTCTGTTTATTTAATCAGGTGGTTAGGTATATGGTTAATATGGTAAAAAGTGCAGAAGATATGAATTGAAAGGGTGCGTTTAGTCGAAATACAAGCATTTTGAATAAAGATTATTTTCAGACTATGCACAATTGCTTGCATGGAAATTTTGATGCGACGACATATAATGCGAGAAGGTTATTGGGTTAACCAATATTGAAGGTTAGCAAATATTTAATTTACGGTTTCTGTAAGAAATTAATAATCACACTACCTTCATCTACTTAGTAAATAAATTTTTAAACAGACCTCTGTAATAATTAATCTAAGACTAATTATTTAAACAATCTGTCAGTTGGTAAATAAGTAAGTAACATCTTAATGAATTCAATAGACTTAAATAGTTAATTAAATACAATCATATTGAGCCAAATCATTAAAGGCTTCAACTAAAAGTTTAATAAAATCTTTATTAGAATGTGAAGTTGCGTTTAGTCTGTTTTATTTCCCGAATGCGATTTTTGCGATGCAGTTGAATAATGAAACTTTACTTGACTTATAGGAATAATATTAAGTATTCAACTAGATTTCCTCGTAAGTTCACCGAAGGCTTAAATTAATTAAAAGTTCGGTATGTTTACGGTATATATATATATATATATATATATATATACGTGTGTGTGTGTATATATATCACCGCGCTATGACATCATAAGGTTAGACAGTATTGATTTTAAACGAATATTGTAAAATATTTTTTGAATATTATTTTATTTTAACAGTTTTAATTACAAAAATATTTTCTGATTTACAATTTTATTACAGACTTATTGAATAAGATGTTTATATAAATTAGTGTTTATATAAATAAGTTTTATATAAATAAGTTTTCATCTGGCAGAAGTTAGCTAATTAAAATAGTCAAAAATTAAGGAAGATCGAAGGAAAAGAAAGGTTCTTTGTAGTTTTCCATTAACTTAGTTCAAGTGGGAGATTGTGTGAGATTATTTATAGAGTCATAAAGTTATAGATAAATTACATATAGATAAAAAGGCTTTGGAACGATAAAGGCAATAATATTAACATTTCCATAATACACAATTTACATCTGGCAATATACCAGTATTATCTTTGTGCTTGACCCGGGGGGTTTCCACGTTTATCATGTTTTGAGCGCGGACGGAATAATTAATCTTAATGTTCCCAAACATAACACGGACTGCATACAGCGTCGGTCCATTAGGCGACCCCAACATCTTTAATCAATGTTTAACACTGACTTTGCTTTTAGTCGTCTTTATTCTTTGCGAACATGGAATATCGGAAATGAGAATATTGTTTTAGATAATGAGAATATCTTAGAGAAACTGTACACAATATTACACAAACCAATGTAATTTTTATTTACAATGTGAATTCAGCATATTTCTGTATTTTTTCTTTTGATATTCCTGCGTTAAGTGTGTGTATTATTGGTGTAATTATTACATAAGCGGAATAATATGTATATGGAATTATGATTAAGGTATCATTATGATGTGTTCAAAATTGAGATGTGTCAACAAAAATAGAAGAATCTTCAGTCGATTAAGTTTTAAGAAAAACCGTTAAATGACATTTTTATTAGTATGTGAAGTCAGTAAACAGCAAATAAATATTTCCTTAATTTCTTTTTATAACCTGTTAATTTCGTAACCCACAAAAAGGGAATGCTTACAAAATCTGTCACATGTCCGTCCGTCCGTCTGTCACAACTGTTTTTTTTACAGAAACTTTTTGAGGTAGAATTTGAAATTTAGCATAATCATAAATCATATCAAGTCGCATGTAATTCAACAGATAACATTCAAAAATGTTAATATGGGATTTTCAGGATTACGTATTCGAAAAACATTTTTAAAATTCTATCTGTCGTGCGGGGTATCATTTTAATGGTTAGTTATATAATATTTTCTTCGTAATTTTACTTAATACTTCTTCAGAAATATACTGAATAAAAAAAAAATATGTCACCTACCTCTATTTCCGCAGCTACTGAACCTATGGCAAAAATCGGAGATCTATGCAAAGATCGTATTATAATTACTAGCTATTATAATTTTTGAAATATGCATCATGTTTTTAAACAATTTATTTACGCTGTAAAAGATTAATAGATGTAATTAATATTTGTATTAATTTGTCGTTAATATTCGAGGGTTTTGGAACCCTCGTAGTTTGATTTGTACTCGTATTTTGCAAGTTTTTTAGTTTAAAATATCTGAAAAAATTGGCAAAGGTAGTTTTTAGCGAATATTTTTGAGAAAAGCATGGTTAATAATATATCCAGAAAAACTTACCTTCAATTTCACATGGTTTTGTGCACTGTATTTATAACGTAATTAAACAATGTAAACAATTATAATTATTTATAAAAGAGGCTGAATTATAAAATCTTTAAGAAAAATATAGTATTTCAATGTTTACATTTAACCAAAAGAGCTCGTTTGAATTTTGGTGGAGTGGAATTCATGCTGTAATCGATGTATTATTTTTAAATTTTACTTAAAATTATTACTTAAAATTTTAATATTTAAGGGCTACGCGTAAATTGTCTTTTGGAAGTTCGATTCGTTATCGATAGCATATTAAAATTGTTTGCAATTATTATCATATTAAATTGATTGAAAAATATTTTAAATACAATTAATTTATTTGTAAATGGTCATAATGACTTTAACTAGCTTATATCACCCAATAATAAACATTTTTTATTGCGACGTAAGAAGATCTGTTGTCAACCTCGGGAACCAATTACACATGTAACACATAGTTTAAGAAGATGGAGAAGATCGAATATACAAATACAAACAAATACGTCATCAGTACTGGGGATCAAGTTAGATCTATTTTCATACTATCAATAAATTTGTTATTTTTAGACGAAGAATAAGTCATTTAATGAATTGAAGGAACTTATAGATATGGGATTAAATTCTTCATTAACGAACATGTCCAGCAATACTGTGTGTATTAATTCTTGAAAGGGTCCAGAAAATACATGAAAATCACATATTTTCCGCTATAGTATATTTTTTCCACGGCATAATCATTTTCGAAAAAAGAAAAAATATATATGTTTCTTAAAGGAAAAGCGTATTTTCCCAACTCCACTGACCTATCGTCATGTGGCTTGATGTAAACATGTTCACTTAATTTTTTTTTTTAAATATTGATAAATTTTCTACATGAGAAGTGTTTGCACATATCACTCCTTAGATTTTTACCTTTATGGTAAATAACATATAATATTGATAAAGTCTAGGATTATCATTACAGTGTTTCTTTAACATTTGCACAGGTTTTTAAAAATCATGTTATTTCATAATTACAAGGTTAGCATTTTTGGAAAAAAGGAAAGGGTGGTGGAAATACATTTTTTGAAATATATTTTCAGTGATTCACTTTTCTGAATATATTCCACCTAAAATGATGAAGAAATATTTTTTACATCGTTATAAATAGCCTTTCCACAAGATACGCTGCATTATATATGGAATTAAAAGAAATCGAAATCTCAAATCTCCATTCCCCAAATTCTTGGATATATATTTTTTAATGTTAACTGTTTATAAATATACAGGTCCATTTACGTTATAACTATGTCAAATTTCAATGTTTCTACCTCAAACACTTTCCGTGAAAAGTGGTTGCGACCGATGGACAGACACGTGAGTGATATAAGGATCCCGTTTTATTTTTTAAGTGTTGAACCTTAAAACGTCCCGAATAATTTAGGACAATTTATTTACACGACGTGTGCAAGAGGATAATTCAGTTTGCCTCTTCCTGTCCAGCCATTTCCACAGTCTCATAATCTATTAATTTTAAAGTCGCCCACTGGCTAGTTATTTCATATGTGACCCGAAGCTTAACAACTGTAATTATCTATAACGTAATTAAACTAATTACAAGAAGTGACTAACTTCATGTAACGTAAATAACATCTAATGAGCACCACGTAAGATTACATATATCACGTACTATAGATGATGTGATTACGGTAGAACGTTTCTTACTATCTGTGCATGAATCAGTCATTACAAACGGTGTAATAACGGCCAATATCTGATTAATATCGGTATATCTGGTATTATGTGGATATCTACATGTCGTGTCTTATTGTTTGAAAGAGCTAGCTATTTTTTTTTCAATTTTATGTAATTTGCCTCCAGTTATGTTCTAAAAATATGCAAAATTAATATGACCCATCCCCCTTATTTCCGAAATTATTCAACCTAAAATTATGAAAAAAGGCTACTAGAAGATTGGGTATAAATTAAAACGTTTATCCTATGTCTTATAATGTCTAAAATATGCACCGTGTTTTTAAATCATTGAAAGATTTAATAGGAAATATACATAAGTTATGAAAAGTTAATGTTTGTGAATATTTTAATATAAATATTGTGCATAATGTTACGGAAACCTCATAAGGCGAGGTGCGTTTTGAAGAACTGTAATCAAGTGAAGTATTTATTTTCCTCTGGCGCTTGTCAGGACCGAAACGGTATTTCTGTTGATTATGAAAACGTTTGAGTTTATTATTTTAGACGATTTATCGAATAATAATTTAATACGCAAGGACCAACGGACACTAGAACATGTATTATATAAAGCTCTTCTATGGCTTACAGGCTTAAAATTCAATTTTGGTTATTTGCAAACAATCTATAGCTGTATATTTTACTTAATTTAAAGAAAATGAAAAAAATCACCACCTATCTATGAGTAACTCTTATGATTGAAAAACTTTTCTATAAACATTTACATTGTTGTTGGTCATCGTGACAAATTACAGGAAACTTTAGCGGATTACACCGACACAGGAATATCACACAGCCACTCTAGTATTTTCTAATCAATTTCCCGTTACTTTTTATTTTGTTTTGCGATTTTTTCAATGATCTATACTAAAAACGTAATCGAAAGAGAACACAACACAAAAAGAAATTAATAACTATGTTTAGAAATGAAGTACCATATTTTGAAAATATATAAATACAAATTAGTAATTCAACGTAAACCAAAGTGAATATTACACAAAATCATCAGTATTTCGTAGGTAACGACAAGTTACCTATAATATTAAAATTAACCTATAATGTATGATTTAATGTTGAATTATATATTATATGAGTAATATTGAAACCAGAACCGCATAATCGTAGTTGAGAAAATATGAATGAAAATTTTCTAAACTATAAAATAATCTACCTAAGAAGAAATCGATAAACATGGTCTTAAGTGACAGAGAGTGAGGGAGAGAAAAAGATAGCACTTGTTTTTATAGCTTGGATGTATTTTATTGACACATGTGTTATTATTGCCACTAGACCTGCAGAAGAAAGGCTTGAAAAGATCTGGTATGACAAAAGTACAAAGAAAACACCAAAAATCATTTGATAAAGTGCCTATTCTTTCTAATCTTCTTTTACGGAATCAAAGCCTGGTACCTAAGTTTGCAAGATCGCCGGAAGATAGATTCACTGGAGACTTGTTCCATGAAAATCCCCTGGACGATATTTCGTACAAATCTGTTAATTTCAAAAGATATAAAAACCCGTGAAACCCTCTCATCAAAGGTGTAGTCACAAATGCTAAAGTTATTTGATTACATTTATAGAAACTAATGCTCCTTGGAACGCTTCATAGCACAAAATCGAGTAGCAGGCAATATAGTCTGAGGTCGAACACAAATACGTTGGCCAGACTTCATTAAGGCGAAAAAGGAAAACACAATATTCTGAGACACGCGCGATGCCATAATCCATCAGAAATGAAGAAGTATTGCAAAGGAAAAAAACTGCCAAAGAATAATCGTGCACGTCCTCACTATCTAGGTGAATCACGATCACTTCGTCATGACTCCGATTGAAGAGATTTTACTAAAGTTAAATTCAGATGCCAGCCCCGGGATGCACAACCTGAATACCACATATCGTGAAACAACATATGTAATACACAAAGTTTGTTCTCATTATTAGAAAATGAAATCACTTAGGTACTCACCTTATTTTAACAGAAGTTACGTGCAAGTTCTATTCAAATAAACTTAAAACATAACGTAAATAAATGTTTTCGTTCGATTGCAGAAGTTAAGTAGCGCCAGGTACTTTTGTATTGAATTAGAAACACTTTGTGATTTCAGTTTAATTTTTAAAAATGTTTCTTCTAGAGAACATTCTAAGCGAAATTGTTGACAAGTATAAAGAGATTAAGATAAATGGAGTGACATAACAAGGCAATTAACCCTATGATAATTGACTTCCTGCGACTGTACTGTTACCAATCGGGGAAGTGTCTACCAAGATCACACTTAAATCATTTGTTTGGCTATTTTAAATCAATAAATACCAGCTCATCATACAATATCCAAGCATAGACATACATATTCAAAACGTAGATGATATTTTTGGCTGATTTTATTTATTTAGTGTGCGCAATTTATTGAACGAAACTCCTTTCGAAAATTCAACGTTTAAAGAATGAGAAAATACATTTTTTTGTAAAATATCGGATTATATTAATTGTAAATATTTGGGTAATTGAATCAAATGCAATATTATTTATAGATAAGTAATATTTTTTGTGATTTTTACATATAAAATTCACTTTCAGGGTTTGTGATGTAGCTGGAACATTGAATAATATGGGTAAAAAATATTATGTTTTATGGTAGTGGTTTAAAAAACAATTAGTTTAATTTAGTACGAGAAGCCTTCGCGATGATCAATTTAAAAAAATAATTAAATACACAAATATAATGATAGAAGAACTAATGAAATTTTTTCCGCTATATAATATATGTTAACTAATAGACATAAAAAAATAAGTTAAGAAAGTAATTGAATGAAAAATTAAAAGAAATAAACGAAGCATTGTTAATGAAACCGTAATTATTAATGTTTTTTTAAAACTTATGAAATGACATTTTATCATTATAACTTTTATAAATGATACCAAAATTTAGGTTCAAAATAAGTCATCAACACTAACACTGTTACTTATCTCACTTCATTATCAGCATCCTCAACTAATACTTAATCACTTTCACAATTATTTTTTTACGCGCGTAAGTTATGCTTCTTTGCATAACACAGGAATATTTTTGGCACGCAAGTACTTAATTGAAATAATAAAAGGACTGGGGAGTGTTAATAAATATGGTTGAAATAATCTAAAATAAATCAAATAATTTAATTTAAAAAATTGAAATTTAAAAATTAATGTGACAGATTAGAGGTCCACCATTTTATTTCCCTGCTGGCTTTCCATTGTATACCAATAATATACCAAACCGTTTTCAAATTATTGCGTTTCAACTTAATTATTGTCTCGTACAAGAAAAATTCGATCTTTTTATCTAGAAATCATATAATATGACATTATTATTATTAATTATTAAAAGTATTTAATTAAGTTTAAAACTAAATTTAATAATTTTAAAAGTTTTAAATGAATATAATGAATTGTAAAATTTGCTAAAACAAACTAAATAAAATTTAATTAACAATTAAAATAAATGAACATGCAGAAAATTTATTGTAATTTATTAATTTTAAGTATTTAATAAATGATAAAATAATAATTTATAATTTATAATGCAAATAAATACATACCGAAGCGGAAACGGTCTGGCATATAAAAAAACGCTTATACTGTAGCAAAAGTTTTGGTCGAATTCTTATATTTTTATACTGTAGCAAATATATCAGTCAAAATCTTACACCTTTGCCGTGCTATCCCTCATTTGTCAAGCGTGTAAAGTGCCATAAGGATATTAGTTCGAAAAACGGAATCGACCCCAAATAACTCTTAAATAGGAAACGTATGGAAAAGTACGAAATATTAAAAATACGAGTATTAATTGATAATTGCAGAAACATATCGTTTCTGAACACAATATTGCATACTACTGGTACTGTTAAAGATTTTTATTTATAAAATTATGAGTATTTAGCAGAAAATTGTGCGGTAAAATATTGTTTCCCAGCAGAAATAAATTTGTAAAATATTGTTATCGTTCGAGGTATTGGAATCGTTGCCAATATGGAATAGGATGCTTAGGTGACTGTATATAGGTGTACGTAAATGAGAGTGAGAGAGAGAAAGATTGTGCAAATTTATTAATATTCGGAAATGATATTTTACCACAAAAGTTCCGATTAATACTCGATTTTATGTTTCATACTTTTCGGTGCTTTTCTTATTCCATTGTTGGTATTTTTTTAAGTTATAGTCTTTTAATATGAATGTTTCGAAGTTGCGATGAATTAAACAACCCTATTTACTGAAATTGGAAAAGGTGTCGGCTGCCTTTAAATAACATGAACGTATTCAAGTCTATCTACATATTTACATGCATGCTTACTAAAATGAATTTAAAACATACAGACCTGTCAATACGTTACCTTCTTTTGGCCATACCGTAGTCTCGTGTAAATATACTATTAATCAAACTAAATGTTAGAAATATTTAGTTTGATTGATGGCGGTGATAGATGGCGCTTCTCATTTTCTAAATGGCCATATACTTGCGTTTATTAGCTGCCCAGAGGGAGATTGTAATCAGAGACGCAAGGTGAGATCTTTTATCGAGACTTAGAACTTTTTCGAATTTAACAGCTGCTAATTGATTTACAAATGATGATTGATATCTGGCAAATGAAAAATGTAATCTACAAGCTATCGGAATTATATTATTTCACGTATTCTTTGTATTGTTCAAATACCTAAAGTGTTGTTCGTAAAACAATACTTTTTTTTCTATTTTAGATGAGTTGCTCTGTTCATGATTCCTTCTTGTTTATTTTTTGCGTGAGTTTTGTACATATTTTATTACCCGTACCTTCCAATATCTTCCTTATTTCATGTCTATGTCTCAATTTTTTACTCTGTTCCTTTCTTGTTTATTTCAACGTAAATCAAACGAGTCCATCTTTTGGCCCTTTCTATTTTTTCGGCTTTTTCGACCCCAAAACTCGATCAAACTTATCCTTACTTGAGGAGTTCTGTTACGACCTTCTAGCTCTACCATCAGGTCCTGGGCAAAATCTGTGACTAAAGTACTTACAAAAAGTCAAATGAGTTCTAACTCGATATTAATTCACTCAAAGTGACCATATACTCTCATCCACTGAAGAGTTTCTTAGGTTTTCTCGGGAGTTAATTATCAAGTCATGGCTATTTACACGCGACCCCTTTCAAATCATTTCCTCTCAAACAAATAAATAAAAAAACAATGAAAATTGATCAACGCATACATGAAAAATAAAAAAATACAGATTCGCCTAATCGAGATACGCGTCTTTTGGAAATCGTTTAAAAATTAAAGCCCATACTTGTAAAACTTTTTATTTTTTTGTTTCACTTTATTAACCTGCATTATCTAATAATAGAAAGCCATTAATTATGGCACGTTATTAACAGCGCTATCTTCATATTCTTCCACCACGTTACAATATATTTAGAAACATACTAATATTACAAAACGTACTGATGTAATGAAATAAAAATTGGTAACTCTAAAACAAATTAATTTCTGTTAGAAAAAAATTGCCCTAAATTGCGTGACAAGTTATAATGTGACGTTAAATTGTCCGTTTCGTCATAGCACATATTTCTCTATAATATTTGTGTACATACACAGATACATATATGTGTGTACATACATATAATAGAAATGTCTAATTTTGAAATATAACAGAAATGTCTTATTAGAAATGTAATAAAATCTCTCGAGACACATTGTAGCACCAAATAATGAAGATTGAGGGCTTGTTGAAAGCAAAACGCGATAGTGATGCGAAATTTGACATATACAGAGCTATAGAGCAAATTTTCTTCTAGGTTTTGATCTCACCTCTCAGATATTTGATACGTCTAGGTTTAACGAAGTCTGTTTTGCCTCAAATCTTGAAATCAGGCGATAGTGTATGTAACCTTAGGTAACGTCTCGTGTAGCATGACTCCTTATATTTTTGTTGACAATATGAAATTGATTTGAAGAAATAAAAATAAAAATTTAATAAAATATTTATCAAAAATAGAAAAATAAATTTTCTAAGTTCAAACTTAACTTTCTACCACATCCCTTTTGTCATATACAAATTTCAGTTTTATTTTTTTTTTGTAAATATTCTGTTTACTTCTTTCAATGCCTAGGTTTTTATTTGCGATATTTATTACATGAAACGCTTAGTCTAACCATTTGAAAGTATCATAAAGATACGGAGTTGACGGTTAATCATTTCTTAGTTCATTTTCAGGTTTAATTCTTTTTATCGTTCAACTTTCTCGTATTATGTAAAATATTTAAATTTTTTTCCATTACTTTCGTAAAATTCCGGAGAATCTGGCGAGTTATTCCGTCTATTCAGCACTCATGTCAAAACCATCTAAGAAGTTGTTCCTGGATCTGCTCTTTGGCGGTTGATTGGTTTTGTCATCTGTGACTGGGCGATAATGAGTATTTAACTTCACAATTCGTAACTGCATAAAGACTGACACCGTCCAACCATAAATAACAGTAATAAATCTAATTTATCTCTTTACAATTACAATTCTACTTTGCTATTCCTACCTAAATTAATATGAATAAAAATAAGAACAAAATAAATTAAAATTTATTTAAGTGACGGCTATTATTAAAAGTTTTAAAGGCTTTTGAAAACTTAATTTTTGATGTAATGGACAATCGACACTTATGATAATTTTTTTTCACGTTAAAGTATATTTTAATAGAAATATTAGGGAATAGTTAATTCTAGATATGGTCAGATGTCCTTTACATTCGGGAATAAAATTATATCTGAACTTATGTTTAAACCCTTTTCCAAATTGATACATTGCCCAATCAGAGGACGAATTATTGGTCTATCTAGTTTTCAATTTTAATTCAGGAATTCGCTATTACTAGCGACATTGGGTCTATTTATGCACGGGAGTCGGATGCACGTGACTGTGCTTTTTAATTGGCATTAGTGACGTGAAAATGTTCATGTTTTTGTCTTAGAATAAATTCAGAAAATACTATAAATGGTTCGAGATCTCTTTCTAAATACCATAATATGTATTCTCTCCATAGTGTGATAATAGATGAAATCTTCGCGAACAGCGTTAAATGCGGTTCTAAACGCCTGGACATCAGTGTGCTAATATAACCTCTCGTCCTTGGGCTTCAGTTGTTTTCACCCAACATTATCTCAGATTATTGAAGTGTAGTGGAGATACGGGTTAACTGTTGAAATTAATTAGTTTGGATTTTAGAATACTTGGTACTGAGAGTACTATTTTCGATTTATTTTTCTTTTCATTCTATACAATATGTGAAATTGTCTTAAAATTTATTTGAATGGTTTATGTCTACTGTCTATGAATGTATTCTTATGGTTTGACGATTATTTTTTTTATACAGGCGGTCATGTACGGGTACTGAATAGATAGATTTAAGGTATCGAATATACTTTTTAGATGTAATATATTGATAGGATTTCGTTAAACGCGGCGCCTGAGGTGGGGTGATGGGAAATCACGAAGTATGTCTCCAAGTGCGTTTCGTTTCACTGTTGCTCATCGTATAATTTAGTGCGTCATGTGATTACGTGCGTATTTTTTTTTCTAGTAACAATTTCTCAATAAGTAATAACTAAAATTGTAAATGTTTTGTATCTTTTCCGTGCTTATAATATATGTGTACAAAATTTAGCTAAACTCACCTGAATATCTCAAATGCGAACCGAATTAATTATATAAAAATGCCACGGAAATTTGTTATAATAAAATAAAATTTGTAACCTGTTATCATTTGATGTTAATTTGTGTGTATTGCTAGGTTCTGATGTGGAACATGTGTTCTGTTATAACCACGTATTTTTTTACAAATTTAATGACGTGTCACAAAAAGTATTCCAATATCAAAGCGAGCAAAGCTTAAACCTTGTGTAAGGTGGAATGTGACGGTGTGACTTAATTTGACAGGTACACGGCCGTTGAGCAAATTATATGACGTATTTTGAACTCACCTCTCAAATATCTGGTGTGTGCGATTTCAACGGAGCGTCCGTTGGAGTTAGACGCGCGCTACTCCCATTTTATTGTATTTCATATAGAGGTTGCCAGTAACGTACGTAAACTATTTGCGTTATAAATACAGAAAAAAACAGGGAAACCTTAGTGAGAATTCTTTTTCATTGAAAACTAGATGGCGGTACGTGAGTTTTTCACTGAAAACTTGGTGACGGTAAGTATAATAAACATCGTGCAAAATTTGATTGATTTCTATACCACATTCAGATTTTAATACATGTTTTATATATATTTTTTTAACAATTGGAGTAAAAATTGTGTTACTGTACCCAATATTTCTATTTGGAAAATGTAATGCTTCATTGTGAAGTGGAGTACCACTTTGTGATGTTCTTCAGTACACCATAACGTATACTAATCGATAAAAGTTGTTAGGACAATATAAATTTGCAAAATAACATTTTATAGATTATCATAATTCTCACTTTCTCGATTTTAGTATAAATTCTAGTGTATATAAATACTAAAAACGGATGTGCACAATTAAGGTGTACTCTTCTATGAGGCAGAAAACCAATGGTCCCTAGGTTCAGAAAAGGGCATCTTGATCTTCTCAATAATCCTCACCTAGGAAGATATTAAATTTAAAAAAAATTAAAAACTTTAAATTAATCCCATATTAAAGTCGAATTATCTGACAGAGTTAATTTCATGCTCTCATACTGCTATAGAAAAACAACGTCATACTTTTAGGAAGAAGTAGAAATATTCTTTGAATACATATGCATGGCGCTACTTCTTGTTTTCCTTGACTAATGATCGAAGTATCTTATTCCAGGAAATGAAAGTGGATGATTTAGGATAATTTTACTCTTGAGCACCAGTGGCTAGAAGGTAAAGAAAAGGTTACAATTACTCCAACATGTGACATGGTCGTGCTCATTAAGTGTGGTGGGCTATAAATGACATAATTTACTTGGAATTCTCACCAACTAATAGTATACTAAACGAATTAGATCAGAAAAACGCTAAATTTCTGAAAAAGAGTGCAGTGTTTTTTTCACATGATAATTCTTGATGCCACATAACGAAAGTAGGGCACGAATAATACTTTTATTCGAATGGAGAGTGTTTCCTCACCTACAATATTCTCTGAAATTTTGACCTTCAAAATTTCATTTATTTTGTTCGCTCTATAATTACTTACGCCATAAAAAATTGAGGACATAAACCATTTTAATGAAAGTTGACTTGACCATATTACGTATACAAAGCAATTTTATATACGCACAAGTGATGGATAACGGCGGTATTAAATAATTGAAGGTCGATTTTATTGTTTAAATATAAACAATTAAATAATTTCGCGAATATTCCGGAAGCAAAATTTTACTTCTTAAAAAATTGATGTTCTTATCTTACAGGTTTAATACGCACAATTTTAATTAATTTGCACGATTATTTTCTAGAGAGATACTTCAACATTTTAATTTCAAGTGTTAAAATTTTAAGAATGGTACGGTTGGATTTGTATACCTGGAAACTGTACTTAACACTTGATTTAAAAAAAGATATAAGGCATTAATGAAATTTCATCGATCTTGCGTCATTAGTTTAGGGACTAGATTTTTGGCGTGTAATGTAATAAATTTCGATTAAAAATGCTAGTCGTGGATTTTTGGAATATTGAAATTCGTCCTTAGATCAATACTGAATACAGTTAGATTTTTGCTAATTGTTTGATTTTCCTCAAATTATCTTTGTTTTCATAAAATTTTAATAAAAATCGTAAAGTAGATTTAGAGTTACAACAAAGATAGTCGACCCAAGTTGCATTGCTGATCAGATTTTTGTTTTCGAAAAATATTAATATTTAAAAGGAAAAAAATTGTGAATATCTAAAGAGAGTATAGGTGTCTGTATATATACTTTATAAATTTATATAAATTGTATTTTTACCACAGTTTATCAATTTAAAAGATTTGTAAATACTATGAATTTATAAAGAAGCTTGTTTACTTTTGCTCGATATACAGCGTGTTCATATTAACCATAAATTTAATAAGCTCATTTTATGTTTGAATATAAAAATAATTAGATGATAATACTATGTGCAAAAATTTTGGAGAATTACGTTGAATATAGATTTATAGCTAAAACTGCCATTTGATTGTTTACATTTCAACGATATGTGTATTTTAACAGTAAAAGAATGAAAAATGGCATGAATTCGCATGAAAATTAGTGACCGTTTAAATAGGCTTTCTATTTTGTAATACTTTAGCACAAAAAATGGTTTTATTTATTCTGTCCTCAGGCTGCGATTAGTATTAAACCGTAAGGTCTATCTCTAAATCGATATTCTTAGAGTGGTATGTAATATCGGCAATCATAGCAATGCCAGATCTGTTCTTCTATTCTTTTTTAATATAAAAGTTAATTTGTTATACTTTTGTTGTAATGCCAAATTTTTTATAGTTATTTGTTTTAATACCAACATTCGTTGAAATATATTGTTTAATACTTTAATCTCAATTTATGAAATTAAGATATAAATATGCAGACTGGTAAACTTTAGGTATTTAAAAATGAAGGATAACATAAAAATTGCACTAAGTTTTGATTTGATACCACAAGAAATATTAAAACTACTCTAACCAATTAAAAATTTCGACGTAGGTATATATATATATATATATATATATATATATATATATATATATATATATATATATATATATATATATATATATACACGAGAATATGAACAACTTAATCATATAACTCATGACTCATCGTCGGACAGAACTTAAAACTCTCCTATAAATTCCGAAAATTTTCGCAGCAAGCTTAGTCAATTGTACCCATTCGACCGTAAATGAAGCTTACGATTTGATCACAGGTTAGCTTAGACTCGAAACTACCACTTTCGAATTAAACAGCTGAATCCTCAATATTTTTGATCCCCCAATGATTTAAATTTAAGTAAGAAGGTTGCTTACGTGTGTATACTTATGGATATATAGACAATGATACGAGTTTATATACCTTTACGAGAGAACTACATATTAAAAACTTATAGTTCAGTTTATATTATTTTTGATATGGTTAAAAATTATTTTAGTTTCTTAATATACATCACGCCATTTGAACTTAAATTTCAAGTGGAAATTTTTTTTTTCTTCACAGGTAATTAATTAGGCAATTTATTTTTTCAAGACATTTTTATATGTGCTTAGAGTGTGTATATGTATATACAACAAGGTATAAAGAATAGAGGCGCCGAAGCATTATATTTGGATGACATGATTCGATTATATTACAAAGTACGTCTAGTTCCGTAGAAATAATGTTGTTTATTGCATTTATTATTAACCAGGTTAAAACAAATAAAACGATGAATAATATTTGTTGGTCCTATGAGTACTTCGTGGGGTAGTAACCAGAATTTAAATCAGAACTATGCCATATTTCTAAGGTAAAAACTAGACTAATTATTAGTACTAGTGGTCGAAATTCAACTATAATTCATTACAATTTTAAGTCCGAAGGTTATTAGGTTCTTTTATCAAAGACTATACCTCTACAATCATTGCACACAACTTTTAAAATTTTGGTCCATTACGTCAGCTGGGAGCGTGCACAAATACGTCACTAGCGTGTGTTGTTTGTCTTAATTCCCTGCAATACTTATGTAATTTAAAATTTATTGTTAGAAACACAGATATCTATTACACAAAATTTAAAATAAACAATATTTTGCCTTGATAACAACACAGACTATAGAAAAAGGGACATTTTAAATCACAAAAAATTTACACCTCGAAACTCATTCAATCAATTTGATATTCTAAAATTCTTTGGCGACAATCTATACACTGCGCGACTGTTTGACCATAGACTATTATATGTTTGACATTGACAGTATGAATGTAAAGAATGAATCTTTTAATGAAATTAATTTAATGTGTTTGTAACACATATTATATATAATTTTAAAATTTTAAAACTGTCGACAAACCTTCTCCATATAAACTTTAACTATGCCAAATATCATACTCCTCCGTGCGGGCAGTATACTTAAAAAGGGGTAAAAAATTTCCTCTTTACGTATTAATATATAGATTAATATGCATATCTATATTCTATTATAAAACTGTAAGACAGATATATCTATATTTTGAAGATAAAAAAAATCAGTCACATAGGCTCTTTAAGCTTCTTTAAATCCAAAATGAGTTCTTTCAAACTATTCCCCATATGTTTGTTTTTCGGTTTGTTCGAGTATTAAAAAACTTGTATAAATAAATGAAATATCTGCAAAGGTTTATTGAAACCAATTGAATAGTATGGAGAAAAAAAATTAAATATGAAATACTCGCATTCGGGAGATAACTAAGTATTTCGTCGTTCAAACGCTACACGTCGTCCTGTAGAAATCATCATCTAAATTCATGAAAATTGGTATACTTTCTTTTTTAATTGCAGTGAATACATTCAACCCTCTATATTTTTTCATCTAAAAACTCACTGCTTATTCTTTTCTAGACATACCATATGATATAATCTGTAAGTCTGGTTCGATTCTCGGAGGGACAAATATTTAAAACATATGTTCATGAAAATTTCATAATGGAATATCGATGGTTGTTGTTTTTTATATTCATCATCTTCAATTGATATCTCCAGATATCGGAATGAAAATTAGTGTTCAGTCAAAGATTGAGTGCAAATTTCCATAAAGTAAATTTTGAAAGAAAACAATTTAACAAAGTACCAAGTTAATGTTATGGTTTTATCCAGCTATGATACTTCGATTTGGCCCTTCCATTGAGCTGTGCTTCCGTCCATTTATTATAGTCTCTTACTTTGTACACTTTTAGTTTTTTGGGCTTGAAATTTTACATGTAGGTGTTTAATATGATGACTTTAGTTAATATGTAGCAAATATTGCGGAAAATGTTATACTTCCCCGTACATTTATAGTGAGGACTAACTTCTTTCCTATAAGAGTGGAGCATCATTGGACACGTATTTTTAAGTGAAAATGAAAATTTATCCACCATTTTAAAATTCACTTTGCCAAATATTAAGCTTCAGTGTTCTTCAATACGTTCTCTCTTTACTATTTTTTTAAGCAAACTGAAAAAATTGTTGATACTATTTAAATAAAATATATATTTCGATTAACTAAAATACTTTTGTGCTGGTTGTGTGTTACACGTGAAAATATATTAAACAATTTACAGATGTATAAATTTTACGGGTAAAATGCCCTCAAAAGCTTATTATACTAATACAGTTATAACATATTTTAAAAAAAATATTGTGCATATGTATAATGAGCTTTCTATTGTTAACTTAAGTACATTCATCATGCTGTTATGTGTTTCATTTTGGTTTTTTTCAGAAGGTTTTATGTAAAATAATTTCCTCATTACAAGTCTATAAATATTTGCATTGAAAACAACAAGGAAGCTAGTTAGTTTTGATGTCACTTTACATTCATTTAACAGGTTACTTTAAGCATTTTCTGCAGACACAATTTGCTCGGCAATCGAACATCTGCTAAATCGAGCTACATGTCTGCGTGGACGAGCTGCCGGCAAAAGGAGAGGTGAGATTAATTTAATTATCAAGTATTAGATCTATTAAAATAAGTGTAAGGGACAGATGACGTTTTGGAAGTTAATGTCTAATATATATGTATATATATATATATATATATATATATATATATATATATATATATATATATATATATATATATATACATATATGGTATAATATACGTATTGTAAAATAATCGTGTAGTTTTTCTGACAGAGGCAGCTCCTGACGTAGGACTCTTCGCCTATCACAGCTGTTTTTCTAAGAAAGAGCTCGATAAAATAACTTGAAATTTGGTATAATTAAAAAGCATGATAAGCTTCATATATCTCAATACGTAATATTCCAAAGTATTTACTTATGTGGTTATTCTCAATTCATCATGCAATTTATACTAACATATAAAAAGGCTGATTATATAGCTAACAAAAACGTTATTATATATAATATTGTTTTACTTATATATTGAAAAATTTCCCTCCTTATTTCCGAAAACATTAAAAAATTATGAAAAAAAACAGAGATTTTAAATCGCATGCAAGGGTTGTAGGAAAACTATACAAAGATAACGATGATCCTATATGTCATAACATTTTAGATAATTACCATAATATTTAGGCCCTCCTACCCTTACTATATCGCATTATTAAATATATATTGCACCAGGAAGTCTATGTTAATGATTGTTTCTGCCATGACTTTGTGATAACACTTATTTTACGGTGAGGTTTTTTACATTTGAGATATAGACTTCGAAAACGCTATTTTAATATAATCTGACGAACGACCTCAAAAATATTCACTGTTAATTCTAATTAAATTATTTAAATATTTATTAACGTCAACTGTTTGGGAATACAGTATCGAAATGACTGTATCTAAAACAACTGTCAAGCAAGATTCATAAAAATGTAGTTGTATAAAATAAATGTATTTTTGTTTTATCGTAACATCATAGCAAAAATAGCTTTCCAATGCAAATATTCTTAAAATTCGTCTGCCCTTAACAGTAAACGTAATAGTGAAGCCGAATTGAAAATACACGACCGGGAAGGCAGGTCGCTTCGTCGACTCGGATTCAGAGCGTTCGCTGTTTTCTTAGCACAAAGAAAACAAAATTGTGTCACGACGTTGGAATGGGAATATATTTTTAAATTAAATTCCGCAAATATTTTTGATTTTGGTCTTCAATTGGAATAAAATATCGTACGTGTTGCACTCGGCTACAAAGAAATGAGTACTTAAACATTGGACGGTCATTGAGAAATTGTTTTAAAAATGTACAACAAGGTGACAGGAGGTTGAAGAATACAAAATTTCGTGTGACTTCATTGCTCGTATATATATTATTTTTCAGAAGTTACCTTATTATTGTAAATATTGTTATTGAATATATTTGGCGTTAATTTTGTAGAAATGTATTATTCACAATTAAATGAAACTACGTGATGTAGTATTATTTCCACTGTCTTTATGTTCTTTACTGTGATCTAAGTTTCGTTGTATTACAACATCTTTAGATGAGCTATTAGCAAAAATTCGTTGCTAATAGCACATTGTTGTACATACAACGAAACCTAAGCCGTGGTAAAGAACTTAAAGAAAGTAGAAATATTACTACATCACATAGTTTCATTTAATTGTGAATATTATTATTAATTTGATAGTTTTAAAATAATTTCTCGGTGCGCTGAGTCTTTTATACTTAGCAAGCCCGTGAAAAGTGACCGTAAAAATGAAGTATAATTTGATTGAATTCTCAATATAGAAAAGATATGTATAAATATGTTTAGTAATGATAAAATATTTTTGTAAGATAATGTTTAAACAAAGTTTTTTTTTAGTTTTTAAATTTTGGCAGGTCATAATTACGTGATAATAATTGAACAAACCAGCCTTGTAGTAGTTTAATAATAATTATCGCTCGACCATAAATACATTTCCTATAAATTTGTAATATATGTTTCATTTTACAGTTATTTCTATACAGATCTCTGAAAATTGCCCAAGTTTTAGTAGAAATTAGAATAAATCACAGAAGCAGGTTTATTCAAAAGGGTTTTCGATAAACTTAATATTTTCGTAATTAATTGATTGTAGTAGTTTTGTATTTACTTACATTTAGTGCTATGATCTTGACGATTTGTGTTTATTTCTCCTTGTGGAGTTTTCTCACCACAAACTTCTCTTGTCTAGCTTTCATTGATTTCCACTACTTTTTTATCTTTAGATCTATTTTGAAGTGGTCTAGTTTGTGTTTTCCATATTTTTTCGCCTATTATTAAGCTACATCAATTTCGAATCTCTTTTTCTAGTTTTTATTTTCTAAGTATTGTTTTGATACACAAGTCCTCTGTGATAAAAGACGTGAAGATAATATATATTTTTAAATATAGTCCAATTTTTCTTCCTTCTCTATTATTTATTTTGTTCACTCAACTATTACGGGTGTTTAAGCGGTCTTGCTTGGTAAAATTTTGAATTCGTAAATAAAAGATTGCATTTTACCTTAAAATTAACATAAAAATTCTTGCCAAAAAACTTCATAGAGATGTAGGAAAATTTATAATACATTAAAATGGAATAATAATCACCATTATTCGTAAAACATTGGTAGTTTTTGTGTAAACCATCTTAAATTTATTTTTAGTCATTCAATTTTAATTCTTTAACTTTTCTAGCGTATTTGATTTTATGTCGATACTCTTATTATTAATATTATTAATGCGAAAATATGCTTCTTTGCCTAGCTTTTGCGACCCAATAATAAACCGATCTCCATAATTTTTTTGTGCATGTAGTCTATGGAATTGAATAATTTTAACTTTGAAACGGTTGTGGGATGTTTTGCATGATTATGTAAAGACATTATTTGGGCATTTGCAATGGAGTTAAGGACTTAATATTATATAATAAATGCGTTAAGTTTATATATTATAGGATATATAAAACTTAACGAATTATAAAATATGTACGATGCGATTTGCATCATAGATATTGGTCAACGTGGTGAAATAAAAGAAAATGATTTTTAAAATATGCTGTAAACTAATTCAGACTGAGTTGGAGTGACTGCTTTCAAACGACATACACATGCTGGGAGTAAAAACTGCAAGACTACTGCCAAAAACAAGTTACTATGGAGACGGAAACAAAACAAGTTACTCTAGATGGCCCATTCGGAACATTATACCATTCAAGAAGGATGACGTGTGAAAACATTTTATGCTGTATTACTGAGTTATTTTATTGATTATATGCATAAGGTAATGGAGAGAAATCTGCACCACATTATCAAAAAAGGGTAAGTTTTAAAATTAGTTGGATTTGATGGAATTCCCGGATAAAAAATTATTAATTTAATTTATAAAAACAGTAACAGTTAAATTAGTGAAAATTATGACACATTAATGGAAAATAAAATGAGCTAAATAAATGTTACGTCCTTAATATTATACGAGATTACAGATTGAAGCTTCCTTTCGAATGTCAATTTAGGACCAAAACTTTGGACCTTGTTTTCGTAGTCAATCATAAATATCTTTTAAAATAGGTAATGGCAAAGTTACATTGCATTTGAAGTTGACATTATACAATTTTAAATAACTCAAATGGCTCATGAAATTGCAAGGGAAGAGCAGCTTAGGTACTTAAGTTTAGCCAAGAAAACTTCTGTTATCTGGCAAACCACGATAGCCACATTTGGCTAACATCGCGAATGAAACTTTACTTGTAGTTTTGGCGTAGCTTTTATTGAACTTTTAGCCCTAAGCTTAGAAGGCGCAATTAAACGTAGTTCCCGTCGTAACTTAATTATTTAAGTTATTAGAAAGTACTTCGACAGTTTGTTATGAAGTTTTGCTATGAATATGTATTTTGATATTTTGTAACAACAAGTAGGCATTTAACTGCAATGTTAAGCATTTACACCCGCACTTACACCCCGATTGAAGGAAGGTGCACAAAAAGCTGCCTCTGTGTACTAATGTCATTTGAATTCCAACCACGTTTGGTTGTAAAGTTCAATACAATTCAATACGTCAAGTAATTGATTTCTAGAAAAATGTTCTTAGTAAAAGAAGGAGAAGACATCTTCAAGTAAAATTAAAAAATTCAATAAAAACAATTTATGTAAAATGTTATATTAATCAAATTTTCTTATGAGTACGGTTTTAATGAACAAATTTAGTTTGTTCTTTGATATTTACTTTTCTTTATCAATGCCTAAATAATAACCACAAAGTCCCTTAATGAATAATTTTATCTTGATACAGATAATACTATGGTGGGGGTAAATTATTAAACTGTACTGCAACGTTGGAACTACTGTCAGAAATCGTAAGAAACTCTTAGATCAAATATTCAGAAAATGAAATGGAACTGTTTTATTATTTGGAGTAGACACAACGTAAATATGATAAAAATTATATACATACACATTAATAGGACTCAAATTATAAATAGTGATGAATAATTGAAATATAATAAAGATAATTTTCAATAAAGCACAACTGCATACATTAATTTTTTTTTACAAAATTTTGCTAATACGAATTCATATTTATTGTTTACTAGCTGTGCTTATGTCTTTGTCTTGCAAAACGTTAGAAAATATTACTGAGCCGACTGTAAGTTTAATACATGTAACGCTATATATTATAATACTTATAAGAGTAAACTTATTTAAATAAGCACGCTTTGTATTGAAATGTTAAATTATCATACTTCCTATTTAATTGGTCGATTACAATGGGATATGATCTATATATAGTCTCAGATTCAATAAGATTCACCGGGGAAAAATGATCAAAATTCCTTTAGATATACGTGATGCATGAATAAATAAATAAACTGACAAACATTTCAAAAATAAATATTTTCTATTCCCTTACTTTTGTTATATTTTTCTGAATTATTTTTACGTGAATAATCGTAATATATAGACAGATCAATTCTACAGTTTTATTACATATATAGATAATCAAATAGTTAAAAATCAACTCTGTATTACTAAGTCAAAGACAATAAGATAACAAAGTAATTAAATGACAAATATTCACACCAGATTAAAATTTCTAAAAAATTGAGGGAACAAAGTAAACTTATAGCGAATATGGCAAACATCGAAAAAAATAATGTGCGCAATATTATTAAGTGAACTGATTCCGATGAAATAAAAGCCTAAAGTTACTTCAAGCCAACGTCTACGTTTTATAGAAAAGATTAGTGGAATCGAGTCAATGGTTTTTATGTGACACGTATTAAAACGAACATACACACATCCAAAGAGACAAATATAGATAAAAATTTGAAAAAATAATATTTTTGTTCTGTTACTTTTGTTATCACTTTTTCGTAAATATCTTCAATGTACAGACAGACTAATTCCAGAGATTTATTGTACATTTGTAATAGATAGAACAAAAATTATGTGAGACACATACGACGGTTAATGTCATATAAAATTTATTAAAAAATTCCTTCCTCCCACCATCAATAACGTGAGTTACTAATAGTTATAGTCTGCAACTTAGTTATAACACGCTTTTATGTTGTTCACGGAACTGCGATGTTTGAGCCAGCGATATTTTAAATAATTTCATTTTAATCACCTATTTAATTATGGATAATTTATTGCTTGTTTATTTTAAATAGATTGTTTATATATTTAACGACACGTAAAACGTTTTTCTATTACAATTAGTTTTGTATCAAATGACTCAATTGATAAATTATTTAAATATGCCATTGCAATAAGTATGTATATTCGTATGTCAACAAAGTATGCATAAGGAAAATTGGTACTAACGTATTTAAATTATTCGACGAAAAACATCTAATTTTATCAAGTTTATTTTAAAATCTGGGATTTTGATACGAAAAAAATAAATTTTGATGTTGTTACATTTTATTGGTTTCTTACATTTTTATCAAGAAAATAGGTTTTTGCAACTCGTTCCTCGCCAAAATCGTTAAAAAAGGGCAAGTTTAGAATATTATTTCTAAACAGTTATATTTTAATTTGAAGTTGGAAAAAAATACAAAATGTCGATTTCCTCTTCTTTAACAGACGGTGAATACAATTTTTATTTATGCAATGGTAAAAGTGTAAAGTAATATTTGTTCAAGAAAATTTAGTTCTCATACGTTTTTCTGCAGAGGGACGATCGCCCCAGCGAGCATTGTTATCGCAGACGTAATTCAGCCATAGATGATGTAATTTAATTTATAAATAGGTGGGAAATCATTTACAATATTTTTAACGCCATTGAAAATAGAGAGCACGGTTGTTGGTACTTACGAAATGCTCATATATTCACTTTTATTTATGTAATACGAAAGATGACGTAATGAATATAAAGGAAAGATAGTGAATTGAAAAATAATTTTTTACATGTAGTAATTACATTCATACATGAAACCAAATTGATAATAATCATCTTACAGCTCTCTTAGTTACATAAATTAATTGCAATACAATATTTATATTAAGTACATTGGCTTTATAACAATAAAAGTATTGTAATACGACAATCACTTTTCTTACCAAACTGTAATAATATTTCTTAAAACTAAATATAACACTAGTTAATTTTTTAATACTACTCAATCTTAATACACTTTTATTAATATACGCTGCAAATAATCAATACACAAATATAAAGGACCATTCATTTAATAACAGCAGTTGGCTTAGAAAGTTTTATTTACTTGCTTCTCGTTTAATTGAATGTTTCAAATTTTCGATCTATTATTTGCGTAAAAATTAATACTTTCAATAATTAAAATATAAACATACATAAAGCAATATAAATTTCAAAAAATCACCAATACTAACGATCTGAAAGCACACACTTCCAATTTATTAACCATGAAAAAGCATTATGTATAAGAAATCAAATTAACAAATTCCACATATAAAATATTTATAACTTAAGTTATAATAAAATTGTATAATAATAAATGTGTATAATATAAAAATAATACCGAATTTTTTTACATAAAATGAAATGTAAAGAGAACAAATATGTGCTATAGAAATTACGTATGTAATTTATGTTTATTTTTTTTTCGGACGTTGCTGTAGACTTCTGTAAAAACTGCACTTATTTTAGTTTGATCTCACATTGTTGAAACTTTCAACAAGAATAATTAATGTCATACAACACAAAAAAAATTCAAGTTTTTAAATAACTTCGATGAAATGAAATCTTAATAAATATTTATGTTTTTTTACAATCAATCCAGTCTAAGTTAAAGTTGGTGGTAAACAAAATTTTTAAACTTTAAATTAAGTCGTTTTGGTGAGCCCAATTTAATAAAGATTTATTAATTAATTTAATAGCAAAATCAAAGGTTCAAATAAAAATAATATTCTTTCAACATCTGGTTGAACTTTACGTAGTCGAAGGTACTCTATAATTACCAATGAGAGACACAATGTTTGCAATATAGTCCTGAATAAAAAATTATTGATTTGATATTGCAGTCAGAATAATCATTGACCACCTGGTCAGAATAAAAAACAGAAAAAGTCAGTGAATTATCTAGTAGATAACGAAAATTCTAAGGTCAAACCTATAGTCCAGCCTTTAGTTTGGCAAGATAGGAGTCAGCGTATACCAAGCAATCCATAGTCAATATTTCAAAATCTGTGCATGCAACTTGGATATTCAGATTTTTTCCTACGAACCATTTTACGATTTACTTGACTATAAATCGATAGGCGCATTCAATGAGAACATAAAGGGCGCTGGGAGCATATATATTTTTGTTTAATTTACTCAATGCCTTGTTCGCATCAGCACTACGTTCAATTAAATTACAATTAGTGAACGATTTTGTTAAAATGTAATCTTAATCTGATATGGTGGAATGAAAAAATTAAAGAAAAAGAATTAGTTTATAGTTAGACACATACCAAAGGGAAAATAATAATAAAACAGAAAGAAACATTTTCATAGCTTTAATAAACTCTACAGTCATAATGAAGAGACATTTTAATTTTTGAGACGAATAAGCTCTTAAATATTTGAATTCAAGACTAAACTCAGCACCGGGTTCCGCTAAGTCGTATTGTTATTTAAAATAAGGCACTGAGCATTTACGACAGACTGAAAAATAATCTTGAAAATGTTTCTGAAGAAGATAAAATGTTACTGCAATCCGCGGATGGTTTATGTCGAGATACTTATTCCATAGCTTTCCTGTGCAAAAAGAGGCTAATAGTTATGATAAATTTGCAGCTCGAAGTTCTCCTGGCAACTTAAAAAATCATCATATCAATGAAAGTGTACTGGCGGAAACAGATATTCATCAAGGAAGGAAATGGTTTTTTAGAAAAAATACGCGTTTTGAATTAAAAAAAAGAAAAGTTTTTACACGAATAGTTTTGCAGCAATTTAAAATCGTTTAACGTTCTTATTGGGATCAAATGGTTAGCGTAATTGCAAGTTAAAACCATTTTAGCATATCGGTGTGAAAATTTGATGGCTGTTAAAATTAACCCATTGATGCTTTTTGAGTCACTTGAAAAATATGGGTGACAGGGATAATTTTCGAAGATCAATATAATTTTGTTTCAGGTCTTACTCTCCTTTGTATTACTGGTAATGTATAATTGGTGATAATGATGCCCCTATCAAAATTATTTTGTCCACTTAAATTAGATATTTACTTTATCTAATAAATTAGGGTGTCATAGCGTCGTTTAAAATTATTTCAGGAAATTTTATAGACAGGGAAAGATGATGCAGAAAATTATGTACATTTGAGAGAATTTTGGAAAATTAATTATACTTTGCCAGATTTAAAAAATATTGCCGCGTTGGGAAGAAATTAAAGCCAGCAAGTTATTGATCATTCAGCCAACCGCTTTCTGGAAATCGACATCATTAATGACAGCATCGAAGTTTGTTGGAATCATACTCAGAGCTGATTAATGAAGACGTTTTTGAATGGGAAGCGTAAAAAATATTTGACACTCATAGAAATCATCAACGTGTGTAGCTAAAGTAATACAAGGGTTTACATTGAAAAAGTTCATATAAACCTGTCCAATAAAACAGAATTTATTTAAAAAAATTAAAAAGACGTTATTTTAAGAAGTGTAAAAATTAAAATTTATAATTGTTGTATGAAAATGAGAAATAAACGGCTAAATACGAATGAAATCCTGTATGGGTTTACGAACTATTCATTATTTTTAACTGTTTTAATATCTTACTAAGTACATCGTTCACTGGCATAACATTTTCAATTTCCTTGTACCTGATCCTTTGAAACATACAGAGAACTAAAAAATAATTGTTATCTATTTAATTTTCTCCCTGCAAAGTTCTCATATTAAAGTATTATAAATATATTAAAGTATTAAACGTACACGTTAATATAATCTGATACTATGTCTTTCAAATTTATATGTTGAACGGTTTCTGATAAAATCGGTTTGAGACAGACGAACACGTGAATGACATTATAAGGGTTCTTTTCTAATTTCTTTTTTAAGGCACGAAATTCTAAAAAGAACCAGGACAAACTTGAATTGACGTGTTTTTCATACAAAAGTTTAAGTTTCTAGTATTTTATCTTCATATATGATTCTTTAATGTCACACGCACCGAATATATTTTTCTTACTTTATTTAAAATTATATTCCTATCATGGTACGGTAACTAAGATACGAGACCATAAAAATTCGGAAATTATTTAAACTGTCTCCCTCTTTTATTTCTTTACTTATTTCTTGAAAACACCATTTTCAACTCAATGATTTACCCAGAGTGTCTCTGATTTCACCTAAGTACGCGTTATACCTGAAAATACTATAAAAATGAAAGGCTATGAAATGTAGTACAAAAAATAATGAATAAGAGAGAAATACATAGTAATTCGAATGAATGTCACTCGAATTAGTGATCAGCTTATTTTAAACTATGCTGTTGAATATTGACATTATGAAAATTGCTCAGATACAATTCCCTACCTATCTGAGAATTTTTGTGGTAAAAATGTTTAAATAATTTCCGAGTTTCTTCTACAAAAGTTCATGAGGTAATTTCGCTTTAATACTAATAAGAACACCACATCACTATAGAAATCAGTTTTAAAAATCATCTCTAAAGGTACGTCTACAATAAATAAACTTACTTTTCATTGTAGTATTTATTCAATGTATCGGAAAAGTATATTCTTAATGTAATGCTTGGGAATAACTAAATATTGATAATAGAAGTCAAAAAATACACTCGAATCGTACATATCGGACAGTGATTGCGCAATAACTATAAAGCGTGCGACTCTAGTCTGCTTTCTCAGTTTTTATTTAGTCAAAAGATTATCGTATAGACTTTTACTTAACGAGCGTATAAAGGAATTAGATGACTGCCTGCATTGTAAGTTTACTTAAAAACAGTTGATATATTAGAGATGAACAAAAGAGGAAGGCCACCAGTTTTGTGGGTTATTTTTCAATAGTGTACCAGTTAATGGATGTCAAAAATCATACTTTTGTTTATTATAACTTACCCCATATTCTGTAGATGAAGTTTTATGACAGAATTTAATAACAGAAAAAGTGTTTCGTAAATATTTGTAATTTGGGTTTCTGTTTTTGAACATCTATAACTTCGAAACTACTTCATATTTACTAGTTTTAATAAATCGTATCTCTCCTTGTAAACGTTAAAGATCACATTTATATTTATAATATCTTGCCCCACGCAATATAGATTAAATTTCATGGCAAAATTTCAAAATCGAAAAAAGTCGCTTAATGAATGAACCATTAAAAGCAAAGTATGTTCACATAAACAACGTATTTGACTATTTAAAGGTAGCTCTTGATTAATGTAGAGAAAAAAAATTATTTAAGAAATTTTTTTAATACCAATGGCTGGCAAATGTTAAATTTCATGATTTCTTTTTTATTTTTTAAGATTTTTTCAAGTTTTAATGTTGAATATTTAGACATCAATTCACATAGAAAAATTCTGTTAAATAAATTTTTGAGGTGAACTACTTTTGAAGCTAGGCAAAATAAGATTTGGTACATATTTTATTTTAATTAACTTAAGAATGCCGTGGAAAAAAATATTTTTGCTAAGGAAAACTTTGTGACATCAAATAATGAATATGGTATAAAGATACAAATTACATAAATGAAAAAAAAAACAATCTTGAAAAAATGGAACAAGCGGACAAAATGAGTAAAGAAATATTATAAATTCAATGTTTGACAGTCAATTGATATAGTCATAGCACTTTTAAAATCCATTTTTTATATAATCATGGACAATAGCATAATCAAATAAATCTCGAAAATATATGATGAATAAATAAAATAAAATAAAAAAATATTAAAAATATTTCATAAATAGAAATATAAAATATACAAAGAAAACTTTCTGATGCAATATAAATATCAAAATAAGTTCGAATTAAGGTAACTGACAAAACACTCTAATATTCTATTCTCGCACTATTCTATGATTATTGCAAAAGATTTTCTTTTCAAGAGCGTTATTTTTTATGGCATAATAGGGATATATTAAATAAATAAAAAATGTTCATATTTAGAGACTTCCGTATACTTTTCAATTAGGCAATGGAATTATGACCTTCATCGTAGAAAAAAATTAAGGATTCGGCTTTTTATTGTTCCTGGTTATCGAACGGTCGGTTTTTGAACATTGTATTGTGTATGGTTATACAGTGCTTATAGATAATATAGTATTAGTAGGAATGTTTTATATTCTTTATACATTTGTCATATACGGAATAAGTGGATGGTTGTATCACGATTATATGGCAAAATTGAATTAATATACAGCAAATATTTACTTATAGGAAAATAATATTATATCATGATTTCTATATTGAGATGATTTTATGGTAATAAGGATAATTTTATAATATAGTAGTAGGAGATAATTTTATTGCTAATTTTGTAGATAATTTTATACATTGATTATCGACGTAGTAGTTTCTTCGTTTTACGGGAAGGTGCACGAAAACATATGACATTTTGAGTGACCGTTTCACCAAAATGAACAACCATAGAATAATAATAACAATAATAAATGTATCGTTAAATGGATCGATCATTGATTATTTAATTTTGATTATTCAAGTAATTGTCCACTTTTTAATAGAATATCGTAACATAATTTAGTTAAATGCTATACAATTTTGTACGTAATATTCTTTTAAAGACAAGAGGAACAATTATTAATTCAGAAACTTTATTAAATGTGATGTAGTATCAGCTTTAGTTCTAAGGAGCGGATTGCTTAGATTTATGAATTGAGGTCATAGTTTCAGTATTCACATCACAATAACTACGCAAATGGAAACTAATCTTTACATAATACACAATGGTGACAAGACGTATGTACGCGAAATATATTAAACATATTATAAAGAAATTTTGTAGTTTTATAACTTAAGAATAATAATGAACATAGTATCTGTAATAGATAATTTCACACAATGTGTCAATCCCGTTTAGAAGAAGAGGAATAATCTATAAGAAGATACATAACCTTATTTACTGTCTCAGAAGTATTTGTGTAGAAAAATAATGATAAATAAATATCGAAGTTATAATAACCAAGTGTCATTTTCGCATAAGGGAAAAATTATTTTAACGAAAAGTTGAACCGTCATCTAATAAATATCTAGTAAGAAACGAACTGTAAAGCGTAAAACGATAAAAATATTGGAACTATTATAGATTTTTAGACAATTTTTAATCGACTTTACAAATGATTCTATATATATTGCATAAATCTATGAGAAAAATGCACTAGAGAAAACGAAAAACTATTTACATCAATGTCCAGAAATAATAAATAATTTAAACATCACGCTATAATAAAACTGTTTTAGTTTTATTATTTGCAACTTCCATAGCAGCGGAACCACGGGCATTCTAGTATTTTAATAAAAGGAGTATGGTATTTTTATATATAAAACATATTCCAAACCTATAACAAAACTTAGGTAAATATATATATATATATATACATATATATATATATATATATATATATATATATACATATATATATATATTTTTTTTTAACTTTGCATCTCAGGACTTGAGGTCATAAAGTCATAAGGTCAAATCTCCATTTAACACAGATATGGTTCACATAATTTCCTTTTGGTTAAGCCTTGGACCAATTACGGCCTCATTAAGGGTTTTCAAGATGCGTGAAGGTTTCATTTTTCAGCGTATCAAAGATAAATTAATGCTCTATGAGTTCTTTATTATCAATTTTTGATGATTGCTAGAATTGTATGACAGAGTACGAAGTTAAATCAAAGTTAATAATTGTAATAATTTTGCAGTGCAAATGCTATTAGTTATATAAAATATCCTTTTTTAGTCGTTTTAAATGTTAATGACAAAAATTTAGTAGTTGAAACATTATATTTCAAAAAATATTAGAGAAAAAGTAATCGAGCAGCGCAAAGCAGAAAAAAAGTTAAAAAAGAATACATTATTCATTGAAACTTCAGCCATTTTCCGTTAAATAAATTGCCATAACGATTAAAATCAAATATTAAAACAATTCATAAAAAAAACATGGACCGCGAGGCGATACCGTCATATGTACTAAGTGACGTAGCTCCACTTTTACTTGAATTAAATTCGACATGCTAATGAAACTCGTAATAATTGATCTGATACTTAAAAAGCCCTCTGGATAAAGTTTCGAACTCGAGACCTGCAGATACTTAAATATTTTCGCAAAATGCAGCGTTAAAGGGACTCGGTTTGACTTTATTTACCACCTGCTAATTGAAATAACTTATTTAAAAGCATTTCACTTGCATTTTCTTTCGGTGTTTCGATCTTGAGCTTACTTTTTAAAAAGTTTTTATCTCAATGATAGTTAATGTTGGAAACATCTGCAACCAGAAGGTATAAGATATTTATATGACTGTTTTTGTAAGTGTTTTGGCTTTCATAATTGCAATTGTTTCTAGAAGGTATAAGATATTTTTATGACTACATCTATAACCAGAAGGTAAAAGATATTTTAATGACTGATTTTGCAATTTTTGGCTTTCATAGTTGCAATGGTTTCAGCAAGGAACAAAGGAGAATGAAATATTAATCAATCCGGATTATGAATATAGCAGAAATTTTAATTATTCTTAATGTTATAACGGAAACAAAAATAATACTGAGAGACGGTGCACTAAGAAGAAATATGTTGCATTAATTCATACGGTCGAATATATGAATTAATTCATACTTTTGGTGTCTGATTTACAACAAAAATTTGTGAAAAGAAATTCAATATATCGACGAGCTAACACAGTCCTATGTAGTTAAAACAATAAAAAAAACACTTTATTTTGCACAAAGAGAAATGGAAAAATGGTATAGAGTAAATTTATAGTGTTTTAAGTTATTTTTAACAATGCATTATTTGTGAATTTTTTGGTTTAAAATGAATTTGGTATATTTTTTATTGCTTGAAACTACCACCATTTTAATATTATGAGGTTTTACTTCATATACATATATATATATATATATATGTATATATATATATATATATACATACATATATATATATATATATATATATATATATATATATATATATATGTATATCTATTTCATGTAAAACTTAGCATGCGTAGTTCAATCTGATTATTATAACGCTTTTTTATTACTTTATTAAACTATAATTTGTCCAAGACAACGATAAGTTTAAAGTTACTCCACTTAACATAATTTTGCTCGGTTTTGTTGCAGTTCTTTAGCATTATTGTTAATAAATGGTTTAAAAAGTTCCAAATCTCCGTTTAACACAGATATGATTCACGTAATTTCCTTTTCTTGAGTCTTAAAACAATCAGGACTACAAATACCGCATTAAAGATGTGTATTTTGACAGTGTTATGTAGTTTTTTCTTAATACAAGGAAAAAATCAAAGTCGTATTAAACTCTTGTGAACTATCTAATGTACATAGTTATCTAGTGCTTATGTAATTAATATTCGATGCAAATCTCACTCATGATTAACTAAAATCATACTTGCTATCCAAATAAAATATACTTACATTAAAGTAATCTTGACAACAACGCAAATAACTTGTTGGTGATACTTCGACTTTTCTCTTAATATTTTCACATCTGGGCACAACGCAAAAAATATATACGGGATTTCGAGCTTTTCCCATGGTTAAGACGTCTATTATACTGAAAATATGTTTAAAGTAACGATAATATCTACAGTAAACGAAAGCTGGGCATAGCTTGTGATGTCATTCAAGGTGCGTAAAAATGACGGCCTTTAAGCAGCTTAAATTTGTTGACAGTTTTAAATATATTTTTTTAATTTAATCGAAACATTTTCAATAGTATTTATATTTCTTACTATGCTTTAACAATGTAAACAATAAATTAAATATGTAAAAAAAATTACATGCATATTATCTATTGTTCAAACTACAGAAAGACTTTATACGAAGATATGTTTTAACTTTTTGTGGAAATAAGAAAAAATTCTGGCAATATTTCAAGTTCTTAGCTCAGCTAAAAGTGTCATGATTGAAATCAATTCAATTAAGTATTAATTATCAATTATGTATTGAATAATTAATACTTAATTGTTTATTATAACATTATTACATAAAAGTGGAAATAGCATAGTAAACGTTTTTAAGGTCAATTTAAACAAATTTTATAATTTTCCATTTAAATTGTACTCCGTATTTTATCATTTCTAACTATTGAAAAAATTATTTCCAAGTTAGTGTTATTCTTGTATGTGCATTATGTTGTTCATTTACCACAATCATGTGAATTTCCCCAAGTCTCATGGCAGTTTTCGAACTTGACATATTCCATGAATATTTCAACTAATATTTCTATTGCAGTAACTTTATTATTATTTAAATTAAGTGGAGAAAATAATAACCTTCATCCACGGTGATCGAAATAAAATTTTAATTCGACGGTTTCCATTTGTTTTTACTTAGACTTATTATTCAGCAGAAATTTTTTTCAGTTTCTGTTGGTTGTGTATTCTTAATTTGATTTATGTATTTTTTTTTATTATACACTATTGTGCTTATCTATCATTGTTTAATTTGTGCGCTGAGATATTTAAAATAATGAGAAAGTGCTATAAAATTGTGCGTTAGAAAATACGAAAGGACACAAATATTTTTATGTGTTGACGAAGTTTACAGATATGTTTATATCAAAGCGATCATGGGAAAATTTTAACAGCTTGGGACAAAAGTGAGTAAATATTTATTAGGGCGAGCGGAGCGAGCCCGAACACTATCCCACAACCCGTACAGTTTTGTGGTACACTTTACGAAAAAACTATCACACCTCTAGAAATTAAATTTAACAGAATAATTTAAAGTCATATCTAGATTTCTTATCTATCATTATTTTTGTATTTAAACATTTTAATAAATTATAAAAAAAATGATACAACGATGCGTAGTACTAGCATATGATTACTAGCGCCATCTGTTACCAAATTACGGAATTAATAGAGGATGCATGCAGATGTGTGAATGCTTAATAAAAAAATTTAAACGTGATGTGTTAATGTTTTATTTACTATACTGTTAATAACGTCACCTGTTAGAAATTACAGAATTAATAGGACATGTTATTGTATAATATTTCTAGAAAGAGCATTTACTAACAAAATCGAAACGTGATACGTAAATGTTTTATATTGTAAATGAATGGATAGAAAGTTGTGGAGGTTAAATAAGCTACATAAATAGAATAAAACAAGATATAGAAAAGCGCTGAATAATGGTGAATAGGTTATGTTATTAAAATCAGAAATTAGATTAATATTTGTCACTTAATTTTTACTTGATTTAAATATATTTTATAATACTTTGATTTTTTCATTCTGTACTTACAATAATATGACCGTTACATGAAGCTGATTCGATTTACATAAAAAAAAATCAAAGTTAGTTTTTTAATTTTTTTTGACCATACAGTACAAATTGTAAGGGTAAATTTAACTAACTTCCACTGTTGAGACTTCTTTAATCGTCTAAAATGAAATACTTTTAACAATTTTGGATTTGTTATTGTCACAGCGAAATGCCACGAAGACTTATTCAACTGGTCGTAAAGAAAGCGACAGTAACCGTTTGACGTTTGATGCAAGAGAACTTCAGAACAGAACTCGAAATGCTAAATTGTATTCTTATCGCGAAAATATTAATTTTTTTAACATACCGCTAATTTAGAAACTGCTTAGAAAAAAATGGAATTGACACATTGCAATTTACGTCATCGTCGTTGGTTTGATTTACATATTGAACAAGATGGACTTTGTACTCTTTTTTCAAGTAAATTCAAGTAAAAAGTGAAATCAAATTTCAAGTAAAAAGTGAAATAAATAAATTTTCCACAGATAATAATATGAATGCTGGACCTGATGTTTAAAAAAAATAACATTTCTTGAAGAACAATTAATCGCTAAACTTCACCCGATTACTACAGTATGTCAACTGAAAGGTGATCAATTTGGATATAGTGGGCCAGTCATCAATTTTCATCAAGACATTACAGATTTCACTACCTTCATTCTATTGACATTATATCAAAATATATTTTTATTAGGAAAAATTATGGTAAACGGTTTAAATATTTTGTTGTAAACCATAATAATGTTAAGGATGCATTGAAATATCTTAAAAATAAAAATTCTTGGTAACTATAATGATATTATTATTGATGAAAATAATTTACAATGTTTACCGGACAATGGAAGTGTTTTTCAACAAATTGTATTAGGAAAATTAAAATATTTCGTTTAATTTAAATTGCCAAGATGATGATCAAATATACTGTATGATAATGTTTATGAATCTGGACCCCAACGGTGACTTTTTAATGTAATCGAAAGGCAGTAAATAGTGTATTAAAAATTCAGGAAGAAATTAATGATTCTCGTGTTTTACCTTGGCCTAGATTGGATTAATTAATGAAATCATGTGTGATGGTAAAGGTCACTTTCGGAATAGATGAATTTGTAAAATTTTTAATAATGACTATTCTAAAGTTCTAAAGCAAAATCAGTAAGTACAGACGAATTAGGTGGACTTGAACCATTTATAATGAAGCTTCAGGTTATGTTGAAAATGTAATTTATGGAGAAAATTATAGTTCCTTTGATCAAATGCCACGAGTGATAATGATTCGGTTTCAAAATTATTCTCATTCAACCTATGAAAACAGTAAGTGTGTATATTAAATTTTGGAAAAGTGGGAATACTAATTGTTTCATGAAACAATTCCATTACAATTAGCATTCGCTATTCCAATTCATAAGTTGCAATGTTTAACATTAAATATAGCAGTTGAAGATATGGGAGAAAAAGAAACTTCTCTTTGTTTAACATATGTCGAGTTTTTAGGAAAATTAGAAGGATTTTCCTGTAATTAAATAGATTCTCCTGTAATAGATTAAATGATATTAAAAACTCATATATGTTAAAATGTGGGAGGCGAGATGAAATTCTTATAAGAAATTCAAAGTTTTAATAAAATGAAAATTTTTAAAGTAAAGAATAACTATTGTTTTTTTAACATAACTGATGTGTCATGATTTTGCCTAACAGTATTTGTAAAAAGAATTTGTTAAATGATAGACGAATATATAACCAACCTCAACTGCATCCTGAAAGATTTATTGTAATGGACGCACATTAAAAAAACTCGCGAGCCCTCACAAAGCCATGCTTTTGCTGGTTATAATATTAAACACTACTTAAACAATATTTGTACGGCGTTAACATGTTTAAATGCAGTGTTATTAAGAATATAAGATTATCGCCGATGTTAATAAAAACCAAAACAAACCTTTTTAGTTCCCATCTAAAGCTGGCTGCCCGCCCAGATTGAGTGAGCTTATACCGCGAAGCTTTTACGGGACAAGCGGACGGAATACGAAATAAGCGGGCGGTGAAAGAGAAAATGTTCGTATCCATAATGACAGAACCCTATTGAAAAGTTGTAGTAATTTAATTTGCCCAGATTTTTCGGAGTTTTAAGTGAATAGTACTTTTTACATCTACCTTGGTTTTTATGTAGTGTTAACTTTGTTCCAAATGGTATAATTGATTCTTTTGTAAATTAAGAATATTTTTTTCATTTAAGTGAGCTTTTATAACATAAAACGGTAATCACAGTAATTACGTTTAACAAAAATTGAGTCTTGAGAAACTTAATCGCTAATTATGCACTATTTTTAGGTTTCCGTAAAATTGGCAAGTCAATTTTGACTCACTTGAATTGCCGTACCGATCTGCAACTTCACAAACTTATACAATTTTAATGAGTGTACCATAATATAGTATAAGGATTTTTTTTCATGTATTGTGTTATACAATCTTAATTATTCTAAATAAATGTTTTACACGATTCAACATCGTTCAGCAGTGAGTTTAACAAATGATTCTGTACCTACAGAAGCTCTAAGTTTGTCAACTGTTATGCTTTCGTTCTAACCTTTCTTTATTTTCACTAAAGTGTACACGGAAATGTATATCGGGAACCCCCCAGAAATTGCTTCTTTCCGCAAAATTTTAAAGCAGTTTCTAGTTAACTTTATTTTATTGAGTAAAGTAAAAGCTTTTTCACCCGCATATTTCCGCAGTTTTCGTACCTCAGCCAGCTACTTTAATTTCATGAACTGTCTCCTAATGTCAGCAATATTTTAGGAGATCTTGTAAAACTTTTTACCATATCACTCAGGAAGTCATAATTTTTCTTGTGCCAAGGACCATACTTATGTAAAAAACTGAAAAAAACTAGGTTCAAACAGATTTAAATTTAGCCTTAACATTATAATAGCTAATGATATGGGCTTTAACATTATAATAGCTAAGACAAAATATACTACATAAGCACTATAATTACGATTATGTACCTTTGTAAGTGAGAGTCAGAGGTTTTTTTTGTTTCAATTTTTAATAATATCATAAACGAACGATTTTTTTGACTTTAGTTGCATAGTTATATTGCTGTGTAATTATTGAAACTAAGGTTTAGTAATGCCATGTTGCAAAATGTTTTAATTACGAAGTTTTTGTGGTCTAGAGCACTAAAAATACTATCGGAAAGAGTATTACTTTCTAAAATAAAACAAAAAGTATTACGTTGACTAGTGCAAATTCTATGGCCTTAACTGGGAAAATAAACAGCTTAGGCTATCATATAAGCTACAGATCTAATGGCTATAAAGGGATATTTATGTTTAGATTGTCGAGGGGAATATAAAAACTAATCATTTCCAGCTACTAAAAGTAGAGTAATTTTTAAAAAATCTTTGTTACTAAACTAACAGATAAGCCAGTTATATCTCCTTCTTTGTTTGAAAATTCTAACACTTCACTGTTAACCAAATAATTATTTTCCACGAACGTGTAAAATGCAAATGCGCTGCTAGAATTTAACACTTCCTTTTTATACTGATTTTTGGGTCATTATTCATTATGATTACCGGGTATGTGATTAATGAGTACATTTTTGGAGCCTGATTAGTTGAAATCAAGTAGCGATAAGGCGATTAAGTATACTTAGTGAATTTCGCGCATTTAAATCATGTAATTGGTTCATTGGGCAACGAAACAGAAACATTAATAAATATAAATACAATTCTAACAAAATTTACATGAAATGTTGTAAAATGAGAATATCAAAACAGTGTCTCTTGATGCTTCAGATATCTGAATGGTGGGATGAAAATCTACGAGATAAATTGCTCGACAGCTGTCAAGTCGCGTCACCCATCACGATCCGCTTTAGGCAATCTACTCTCTCGCTTTGATATTAGAATATAGCTTGTGATAAATCTTTATATTCGTGAACAAAAAGTAGATATGACAAAATATGTGTTCGAAATGATGTAATGGAGAAATTAATGTCAAATGTTATAATATGTCATGTCATCATTTTACGTTATTTTTAAATCATCGTCATATAATGTTACAGCTAATTTTTTGCTTGATTTCTGTGGAATTTATTGGAATTATTTTCATTTTTAATTGGCAGCATCTCGTTAGAATTTCATATTAAAAACACGTGCAATAACGGATTCATACTGGATAACAATCAAAGCATTCATAATGAATAAAAATCAAAGGTACTAAGAATATATTCCAATATAAATTAAAGGGTTTAAAATCGCCGAGTAAAAAATAAACTTAATAAAAATTATTATCAGTACACATTAATCGATTAAAGATCTAATTCAGATCTAACGATTCATTAATTGAACAACAACAGATAGAAAAACAATAAATAAACTTAAAAAAAAAAACCAATAACGCCACACAGAATCAGCAATTCGCAAATATTACATTCATATGAATAGTGGGCCGTGAACCATTGAAATAATCCATATTGATAATTACAAAAATTTTATGACCTTTATAAAGAACAAAAAGGTAAATCAAAACTACCGCTTTTGGTGCCGAGTATGCCAAATACCTCCTGAGTTATTGATGTCCACAAGTTGAAAGATACGCAATTTTTAATTAAGCATTATGCTAGCAGTACATGATATGAAATATTATTTACTACAAGTTTACTAAAGGCAACATTGTGTTAGTTCACAACCCTGGATCCTATTTTCGGCGAAACCAACTCGCAGTTTCGTCCGTCGATTTGGAAACATTTGTTCATCTTGACTGTGACAGTAAGGAGCAAAAAATATCACCAATAATGGGTTGTTAATATTATTAAGTAGATTTCGTTTTGGCCATTTGGCTTCGGAACCCTAACAAAACAATATAAATAAGCTACGTGCATATTAAAGTTATTTCCGAAAAACATTATTTAGATGAACATAACACGAGAAATAAGACAGAAAAATATTGTTTTTAAAACGTTTGTCTGTTTGTGTATTTCTTTGCGTAAACGTTACGTAAAAACGACTGAAAAAATTTAGATGGTATGAAATATCATCTAAATTTTTTCAGTCGTAAGAATACAGTAATTAACTCGAAGTAACATTCGAATTTTATTTCATCCTCAAGGAGAGTTGAAAAGATTTTGATGAGGTTTTTACTGGTATATTTTGTTGATAAATTGAAAAGAAGGTACGACAATTTGTTATTTCAATGTAAGGAGTACTTACAACAATTATTTACATAGTTATTGTAATAAATGGTATTACTTGCATTAATCTTACAGTTAAATTTTTTAAAAGTACATTCGCCAATGACGTCGCGTACACAGCTAATTTTTTAAATAAATAATATTAGTATTTCAAAATAATAGTATGAAGATAGAGGAATATAATGAATGACCAATTTTTTATGGATTAAAACTCAATCTTGAGGCCTAAAGGAAATGTTTTCAATGCATTTATAAATATATTATTACATGAAATATAATTTTTTAGGAACTTATTTTTGGTAAATGTTTTAAGGCTTGCCTTAAACCATTATACAGAGAATTAATATTATGCAAAATAATTAGCATTTTTCATTTATTATTGTTATTTATTTAAAGACTTTAAAGTATAAAATTTATATATATGGCCGAGTAACTTTTAGCAACCAACCAGAATATCAGTCCAACCTCACTTGACGAGTGGCTGGAATTCAATTTATGACCCCGCTGTGAGCAACTCTATTGCAACTATTTACCGAAAAATCGAAATATTTTTATTAAAAAACACTTTAGATATACAAATTTGTTTTGCCCACTCTGGAGTAAAAATAGATTTTTCTTTCCTGTTTCCTTTAAAGGAAAATTAGATTAATTACACTTATAAATTAAAATACTATAATTCTATATTTCTCTTCGACCGTCTCTTACGTTTATGGGAGATAAAAAAAATTTCATGGGATTACAGTCGAAAATATTACGTGAGAAACAAAACTCCGAAAAGTAAAATAGTGTGTTCCAATTCTTCTATTGTAACTAATTATGCATGTGAGGGATGTGAAAAAAATTACTATAACTGTGTTTAACTAAGAATGCAAATTGTTTCATTTATCTTTGTTTAATCGATTAGAGAGATAATGGCAATTAACTTTTTTTTCTAATACTTATCAAATATTTACTAGGATGTTGGCATAGTGAGAAATAAAATTTATGTTCGTAGTATTTAATGAAAATACTATAATCAATTGTATGTGTTCCAAACCTTCGTGACATGAGTTCTACTCATACTTACCAGGCATGTCAATTATAAGGAAAATTATAAGAAATTAAACTGCAACTTAACTAAACTAGAAAAGCAACACACACTTTTAAATGACAAATTCAGAAAAAAGTCAGTGTATGTTTTATGGTACATTGTGTTTACATGTAAATAAGATAAATGCATTCAACAAATTGCTAATAGCTTTTCCTTTCGATTAAATTATTCTATGGGAATATTATTGGCCAAATAAGTTTTTAACTGTGAATTATTTTTATAAAAGATGTTTTTAAATACAAATGTCACAAAGAAATAAAACTATATACAATATTATCTGACAGGTGGTAACAATATACCATCAGAGTAAAAACCTAATGACTTGAATTAAAAAAAATACACGAAATCTTTTTGAGAGTGTTTCAAACTGTTTAATTTTATATCTTGTAAATGATTCCTTGAAGCCATAAACAAATGATAATCAGATGGCGTAATGTCGTATAAATAGGGTGAAGATGCTAGAGGAACCCAGTCGAACTGCTGTATTTTTGACAGTTCTCATTACACTTTATTAAGTGATTCAATTAATCAAAGTTACGTTTTTATATCAATATTGTTACTCATAAAGTAGAAGTGCCCATACTCCATGTTGATTTTCTGTGTTGTATTGTACTTTAAGGCTTAGAGCTTTGTATCTTGTAATAAAATATTCTGAATTTTCGGAAAATTTTACAGAAAATTCGCAATTCCGTGATTAAAAAGTTATTAACCACCCCCATAGCTGTTATTTTCATAGATGTATGATTATTTGTTTATCAAAATAAAATTATAAAAGTTTTAATTTAATATGCTGTAAGTACTAAGAGTAGAATTTATCGGAGTTATAATATAAAATAATAGCCTTTAGAACCTGAGTTGTCATATTGTATGACTAAATAGCAACGGCATCATCGCGACGTTAACTTTCACTAAAATAAACCGAAATCCGTTTTTGAAAAATCCGTTTATGGCCATGTCTGCGAAACTGCTCTGACGACTGGACATAGAATCAATAGGTACCACTTAAGTACAAATAAATTAAAAATACTTTATTCTTGTTCCGAGATGTTTTTGGCTACTTTTATTATTTTTTTACATACAGAAATTTTGATCTGGTTTTTGTTACCTTTTATATTTTGTTTTATTACTTGAATGGTAGATTTGCAGCATTGACGATCCTGCAGTTTATTATAGACATCGTTGTTTTATAATTGCAGAAATTATTAACAAAGCAAAGCAAATAGAAAATGGATAGCCATGTGTTGTAGTTATTAATATAGTTAAAATTCAATTTTAGTTCGATGCTACGATAGTTACTATATAGATCGCAAGCAGCATCCTGCACGAATCGTGCCATTTTTTATTTGCATGTGAGCTGTGGAATCTTACGTGATGTTCATGATAAATCATGCGATGCTCACAGATAAATCATGCGACATTAGCAACACTGTGGGTGTATTATGCTTATTAGTTCTTCTTCGGTAAAGAAAATATCTAAAAATACAATGACAACTTATAATATTCAGTATATATGTTATGCAGTAAAACGTACATTTTTTCGTAGATTGGTTACCGTAATTTTCATTTACCTAACGTTGTGAAGATATGACGTCTAAAGCAGTTCAAATATGAATTCTCAGTTCGCCATTCATCAGTATCAAAATTTGTAGCATCAGTACTGTATTAGCATCCGAAACGTAGTCAATATAACTAAAAGAAAAAAGGTTTTTTCAAAGAAAATGATATATAAGGCTGGGTGCTCGAATGTGTTTATAAACATATGTACGTATATATTTGCGCTTTCAAAGACGATATGTTCCCTGGATCCCAAATGTTATTGGATTCGTACTGATTAAGTTCCGTCTCTTTGTTTTGGTAAATAGATGGTACCTATTGGCTTTTATTAAAATGGATAAAAGAGTTTTGGAGATCTAACCAAATGTGCATTTCCTTTCGTACGCCATAAAGTTTCTGGAAGGCCGTGCATAGGTAGCCAATAAAGATAAATGTCGTGTTAATGCCGTTGCTATGACGTAGTAATTTTTTCTTCTATTTTATTATAACTAGTAAATTAGGTCCGAAATCCCATGAATTATTGAAATGAATTTGGCATTATTGAATTGAATTTGGTAATTTTAATACAACTTACTACAAATAAAATGCATTAAAATATAAATTTCTGAAAAACTGACGATAATTACACTAATAAATTAATCTTCTTACGAATTTTATATTATGTATTGTATTTAAGAGTACGAGTATTATACATTATTAAGGACTATTTTTAAAAAAATAAGAATATGCAGTTTTTTATGATTTACGAGTATTATTATGTTTTTTATTTACCTTGAATTAATCCAGATAAATTTTTAAGAATTTTAAGAGCAAATTTTTAATAAAAGACATTTTACTTTACATAGAAAAATAATTTATAATCTGATTAATATTCTATGCTTAGAATGATAATCATCGAACGTTATTGATCTAATTCGATAATTTTTATCACGTTTTTATTTACACCTAATTGCTTTGCTTTGCTTTATTTAGTTTTCACGAATAACATGGCTATATAGAAGAAATGTAATATGTACATTATTTGGACCTGAATTAACTAATTCAATGATTTGTCAAACGTGTTTATATTGATGGAAGAAACCATATCTTGCATAAATTAACGGTTGCTATAAATGTATAATCATATTTTCATATTAAACTTTTTACTGCTAAATTAAAAATCTATTTAATTTAAGGACTGAAGGTATATCAACATTTATACATGTAGTGAAGGCTTAACATCTGTACTACTAAATTAACTAGATGTTTAACCGAAAGTTTGTTGTTTGTATAATGTAATTCAAAGCACAAGTAACAACAAAGGTATTTAACTAGCTTTAATGCGTTGCATCTATTTTTAATATTATATTTCTATATTTAATATTATATATCGTTTATAATATTTCTCTAAAGGTTTCTGCCGAAATAAAATGCAACCGGCTAAGTGCAAGCTCGGTTTGTGGATCGAAGGTTCAATAACTAACTTGACGCAAAATTACCCTTTCATCATAAATAATCAATAATATCGATTTCCCAGCGCAATAAATATTAAATGTGCTTAATATGGTTAAGAACTGAAAGGCAAAAATGAACATGTTTGTTAAGGTCTTAAAAATTATGGCACCAGGATTTACTGTTTTAATTGTTTTATAACCTTTAACTAAGCTCTTAGAAACTTTGCTTTTTCATAATTTTAGACTCATTAGTTTCGGAAATAAGGAGTGAGAATATTATCATTCTTCCCACATATCACCTTTGCCATTGTTGTGTGATGTAAACACGTGAATGTCGCTTGATTTCTCGAGAGCATCAAGTATGGTTTCAGACATTACGCTGGGATAATAGACGGTGAGATTCAAGCAGAATGATGCTAATTCCCAGTCATCATAGAGAGGTGCGGTCTAATTAAGACTATATCCCTTATATATGGCCGTCTGTAGTTTAATATATCTGTTATTATTTCTAATAATCCCAAAAATTATTTAACAAATTACTTGCAGCACCGTGTTACTTATTTAATAAAGAAACATCTTATAAACTAGGAATCTTAATTATGCTTTTCCTATAATCTTTGCGTAAACATTGAAAGATCCTTTTTGTCATAACCGATTTTGTCAAAACTATACAATGTAGAAACATGAAATCTGATACAGTAATATATCTTATAATCTCACATATTTTGTATTAATTTCGAACTTTTATAAAATATTTATATAAGAAATAAAGTGGTTAAATAACGTACTCAAAAATTTTTTTTCTAGTTTTATGTATCATACATTTGTTTTAAATCATCATCATATATATTAATACGCTAAGGTTTTAAGATGTTACACTCACTTTTTGGAAAAAACTTCACGACTAATCCACATAAATTTTATATCATTTTATAAATAATTGCTTGCTCTACCGGCATCCACAACTAAAAAAATTAATATTGCTATTGTTTTTGCAAATTAATTAATTATTAAAATTATATACACAAAACAGCTGCTGCCATCTAACGGCTCAACGTCAATATCATTGACGGTCGGTAAAATTTTCGTTTGATTTCAAATCCACTCACGTATAAATAAAGTGGCGCTTTAGCTCAATGCTTTTGATACTTGCGCCTCTATATGTCAATTTTAGTAAAATATTTGTTTGATCTGTCATCTGAGCTTCATAATGGAATAAATAATGCGAAGACTTTGCACGGGTCACGCTAGTTTTACTTATAATATTGACGTTGTGAAAAATTAATAAGAATATTATAAATTTTATCAAAATAATTTTGAAGTAATACAGATGGAAATGTTGTCATGAGAAAATTTTCTCATTTTTCGAAGAAAGGAAGTAGAAACATAACACAAAAACGCATTTAAAAAATATAAAAACTCGTCTAAGTGGCAAAAAGCGAACTAAAAGTTCATAATCAAGCAAGTATGAAACTTTGGAACGCAGTTCGCAAAAATTTTGTGAACCTAAATTATTACTAAGGAAACAGTGAAAGTTCGCATTGGGAGCCATCAGGGGAATGTATGATCAATGGTTGTAATAAACTTAAAAATAATTATTTTTCCCCACGGTTAATTCAGACTGAAATGGAATTTCTCCTGGTTATAGAAGCGTGTGTGTTTATTGTTTCAGACGATTCATTTAATAACGATTTAATAGGGAAGAACTGATTGATATTGCGTGACATAAATTATACAAAAATTTTAAACACTGCCTTTTACTATTAATAAAATGCGGTTATTTACTTAGATAGAAATGTAATTTTTATTGTTAGCATAGATTAAACATCAATCATAGATGTTTTAATGTTAGTTATACCTACTTACAGCGTTACAGAAATTTAATTTTTTTACAGCTAAACATAATCATTATTGTCTGTAAAATAAAGTTATAATTATTCACGAGAAAATTGTGTGTTTCTCTATTCTTTATTGACTTTTGATAAAAGATTGAAAGACACACTGCAAACGTATCTACTGGAGAGGCAAACGCAAGCGTAAGCAAATTCAGCTTCTAGGGAGATTGATAATTAAATTACATATTAATACGAAACACTTGTTATGATTTTATTCCAAGGTTTTCTCGAAAAATCTACGGCGCGGACCTAAACTGTGTCTTTCGGCATTTTATAATATCCTGTATTACCAAGAATATCATGAACTTATGATTAATTCAATATCGATATCTCATTTATTGAAATCGGAACGGCCGTTTATGACATTTAATGAATTTAGATATGTGAATACATTAGGAACTACGTACATAAATGCATGTATACATACAAATATACGTACATACATACGAACTTGTGAAACACATTCCTTCTTTAGATTCACTGCAGTCACTGTTTTAAGCCAGTATATACCTGTTCTTACTATATATTTACTTACTATATCCTAGTTATTTCTCGCCATTTTATTTATCTGTAAGTATGTACTTACCTGCTACTAATATTGTGGTTGCTATATGTCTCTTTGCATACTATTATTTAGTCACTTCATACATCAGTTTATATCACCACTTATTTACTTACTACCCACCTATTAATGCATTAATTGCTTCATGGCTTTTTATTTACATTTCTATACTTACCTACTTATCTACTTAGTGATTTTCTTGTTTACGTCAAAAGTCCAAACTTGATGAATTTACTCATCATCTTTCTGTCAACACCGTCTCGTTTCATTATTATATTCTGAAAAATTTATGTTACCCATAATTGTGTCAAAACTGCAAAGACTTTATTATTTGATAATCATTGGTATTACATTATCCAAATCCAATAATTGCACCTTTGTTGTTAAATATTGAGCAATTCTCCAATATCCTTTTCAAAATTCTTAACATTTTGTGGTACCAAACTGGATATGTACCCTTTCAAATAAAAAAAATAATCCAAATTGGTTAATTATCACTGCAGATATAAGGTATTAAAAATAAATATAACATATAGTTAAAGAAACATTTTCAAATTAACCGGTTATATCTTAAAATTGACGACGTACTAAAAGATCAACAATTATTATGTTTCACCAAATTTCTGGGGTTTTCATCAGATAAAAACAAAACCCTTAGGCACATTTAGTAGACAATTTTGATCTTGGGAATCATATCCAACTCCCTGATATTTTGGGCAAGTTGTTTGGTATCAGATAAAGAAAGGTACATAACCATATAAAATTTCCACCGCCCCGGGATTTTATTTTAGTATGACCAAAGTTCCAGATTGGTGACTGATAATTCTATTTGAGCTGTTAATCGATTCTACAATAAAACGGTTTAATTTGAAGAGATTTTCTTACTTTTATTTAATATTTAAATTTTTAGTGTGCTTTGTTTATTTAAAATTACTTCTTATATTTATTCAATTACTGGAGAAATTTTTTGTAGTATATTATATCAGTTTTAAATTATAAGATCGCCAAGTTTTCTAACTCAATCGTGAATTCAATCATAGAGTTTCTGCTTGATACGACAGCGTATACTCAAGTCTCACGGTTTAGGCAAGTAGCATCCCTGCAGAATTAGGATCGAGGAGTTGGAACCCAAAGTTTAATGACAAAGTTACTGTTTGAGACTCAAAATAATAATGTAAAAACAGCAACTCTTCTAACCTCAAAATTTAAGTAGGTAGTAAATCCATAATATAAAGACAGAAATTGGAACCCAGAATTAACTTGTGAAACTAATTAAAAAACAGTAGATCCTGTTGAACTTGTTTCACGGTTTAGGCAAGCAGTATCCTTGCAGTATCAGTATTTAAAGGTTCAATAACATATTTTCAATAGCATATCCACAACTCTCACGGTTTAGTCGTGTAGGGTATATTGACGGCATCAGGATTTATGTATCAAATGTGTAGTAGCAGAAGAAATTGAAAAATCGACCGCAAGACGTGAATCAACAGCAAAGAAAGGGGAAAGAGAAACTTAACAAAACCATTTAAAAACTTGCCATTCTGAATTTGCATATACTCGTGTATACTCACCTATATATTTATTTCTTCATTTTCTTGCTTATGTCAAGACAGGTCGAAGGAGTCCAAACTCGATGAGTTTACAACCTATTGCTGAACAGTTCCTGTCACCACCTTCCGACTCCATAATTGCAGCTGTATATGTTAAGTAACAAATTTATATCACCCTTAACATTAACATTTATATAATCATAGAATTATCATTACACCTACATCATCAAAAATCTATCATGTTAATTATGCTACGGTACTTTCAATTTCCCTGGTCAGATTCTAACCACACTGGGATATACTTTCAAATAAAAAAATAATACTCTTTCAAATAACAAAAGAATAGTGCACTCTCCCAAAAAAAACAAAATTATCCAAATTAGTTGATGAATATCATATATAAGTTAATTTACCTAAAAACAAAAGTACGGTTGATAACTTCCTACTTTTTTGAAGTCTTTTCAAAATTAAATCACAGAATTACCTCCGATCTAGGGTTTAGCTTTATGATGGAGAAACGTTCCATACTTGTTGATTGCAAATATTTTCATTGCAGTTTACCATCTTGACAGATTATATGAAGTTTCAGTGGATCATATGACTACAGAATAAAACACTGCCATTATGAACTTTTTGTGGCTAAACTTCTGTTGTAGTTTATTTTTGTTGTACTTTGTTATTATTGGTTTTGTTTTGCGAATTTTTAAATAACTCATAAGGAAAATTTGACATAGTTTGAATAGAATACAACACATAAAAATTAAAAAAAAACTAATTTGGGAAATGAAATACCGTGGTTTGAAAAATATTCATTCAAATTTATGATTCAATGGAAATCAAAGTTAAGGTAACATAAAATGGCCAGTATTTCGTAGTTAGCAATAATAAGTCATGTTGCATTATAGATTACGTGAGGTATCTTTAAAATGGAACCGAATAGTTGAAGCAGAGGAAAAGTGAATAAATACTCGTTCTTTGAAGACTATAGGAAAATATACCTGGAAAAGAAACTGATAGACATGGCTGCTCGTGATAGAGAGAGACAGAGAGAGAGAACAATGGATAACATGTTCTGAAGTATATGCTTTTCAGAGTACGTCACATAGGTATAGTATTGAGTAATATTGGTGACAATTCTTATTTTGTATGGCATTAGTCCAGAAAGTAGTTAATTTATTTTAGAAAGAACATCTTGTGACAATAAAGTAATTCAAGTTTGATGATAAAATGACCGATTCCGATATCCAATTTGGATTCTAAAAATTAAACCTATATTCGAAAACATTTTGAAAATATTAATACTGATTTAAAACCACTGTGACGTAGATTGAAAAAGACATTCCTGATTATAAATGCAAAACAACAATGTTTTATGTGCAATACAAATTTCACTTACATTATCTTAGACGTGGAAACGACAATGAAGCTCTTTCTTCACATATTCCCAAAAATATTTGTAAAATTTTAAAACCAAACAAACATTCCTATTTATTATACAATAGTATAATTATTTTCCTCTTTAATTATGAATCGGAATCGGAAGAAAAGATGACCGATGCACTTATTAAAATTACATTTGACGGTTCGTAAGGAAATCTTGGTTATCGAAAGTTGATCCTCATGAATAGAAAATTTGGGATCAATTCAGGTTAAATTCATTTAAATATAATTGTATTAGAATATTTAGTTATTAAATTTTTATTTTATTATCCAATGAAATTTTCCTAAAAAATTAATGATAGCGTCATGTATAAAATGTTGACAGCGGTTGATTTATATTAAGGATACAGGTCTGAATTAATGATTAGCAGGTGAACTATCAGCCACCAATATGGGAGGAAAACGTAGCTGGGGTGGATGGTAACCGTAATTGTTTTGAAGAACCAATCTAATGCATGAAGATAAAACAATCGGCTGAAGAGAGAAAAATGAAGTTGGAACGATTCGTTTTCCGTATATATCATACGAATCAGTGTTTTCATTTCTTTTGTAGAATTATAATTTTTTTCAATAATTTAATGAAAATTAGTTATTCTTACTACCTAGTACTTTATTCATGTTGCCAATGACCTATTTTTCATAAGAGTAAAGGATTTTCCGTTAAAAGGATTTTAGTTACCAATTTGTAAGTTGTTTGATGAATATGGAACAACTACGCATTTCTTTAATGGATAATTTAATTATATTTGAATCCAGAATTCGTTCGAAATTATTGTAAATAATTTTTATTTTAAAAAGAGTCTAAATAATTATGATATTTTTAGACAGCGAGATATGTGTTCTCCCATCTGTTTCAATTTTAATTATCTGCATTTTAGTCTTCTCACTTTTTATTTATTTCATTTTATTCATGGAACAATATTTGGATAAATTCAATACGTACTTGTCATAAATACCTCCTTATAACGACAAACAGTCACGAGTAAACTGAAAATGGACTTCAGTTCAGTTAAGGAGAGAGATTTATCCTTTAATTCAACTATTGGATATCCTCCATCCCATATAGTTTTAAAATGTTGGTGTCTCACAATTTATTTAGTGTTTGGAACGTTTATCTACGTAATATTTTAATTTGAATCACGTGCAACTTTTAAAACATGGCAAGTTAGTCGTTTTTATTATAAAAAAATAACACACTTACAAAATTGTCATGGAATCAGACTTTCTTTTAATAGTATCACTAGAAATACTTTTTGCGCAAGACATACTTAAATCCAATGATTTATTATAATCTTTTATGAAATGTTATTTTCTTACACCTTCCTTTTCTTCCAAATGTAACGAGTCATTGGAGGAACTGCACAGCGTAAAGACGAATATTTGCCGATACTTAGTCTTTATTAATGGTAACCCTAGAAATTTTCCACGCGAAAATTAAATTGCTGACAGACCGACCAAAATTAGACGTACATCGGCAAAACCAAATTATACTTTTAGCAATGTTCCACTTGTACAATATTTCCTCATCGATAGCAATATAAATAAAACTCAAAATGAGATTATAAAATAGATGTGCGTAGTAATGTTCCAGGGTTCTCTTATAAATACGAGCCAGAAATAGAATCAGATTCTTCAACTTGATTTCGGTGTCTCATTCAACCTAATAATATTATTCCAACTAATACTCAGACATCAAAATCGTACATTAACATAATATTATTTTACTAGAATATTTTGGCCAAAGAAGGGACACGGAGTCTTAAAACAGTAAAGTAAAACATAATTTCCTGTGTCAATATTTCACCACTTAAAGCACAACTTAGGAGACCTGATAATGCCAATAAAAGAAATGTTTCCATTGATCGGTTAATATTGTCAACGAATATAATCATCATATAGAAGACATCGACCTGATTGAAAACATAATAAGTAGATATAATATAGAGCTACAAATTAAATGTTTGTAAATTATCACATTTCATCACTTTTTACAAATCGCGGCCAATTACTGAATGTATAAGTTGTTACTTAATGTCATATATTAAGAACTGTAGACCAATTAAACTAGAAATACGAGTAAAAAACGATTTAGAATTAAAAATGATAAAGCCTAAGAACCTAAAATGCAAAGGTGTGTCAGTAATCATATGTAACGATTCGTCACAGAAAACAATCATTTTATAACTTTCCATATATATACTCATGTTTCATGTTTATGTTGCATAATGATAATGATTTGTCCTCATTTGTCAGCACTGCCCGTTGCGTTCTTTTACCGATGATTTGAAACTATTAATGAAGCTAATAATGACATAGTCACGTCAAGATGTACCCTTGAATTGAAATTCTGATTAAAATGGAACGGTGCTTGAAAAAGTATCATCCTTGCAGGATCTCGATGTAATTATGGATAACTTACCTAACATTTCACGATAACGTCATTGAAACCTGTAAAACATCTCTCAAACTGAAACCTGTCAAATACCACTTCCATGATGGTGGGTATATAGTGACCTTGTTTAATTATTTAGTGTCAGTCATCTGGTCGCCATATGAAGTAACTTAGAAAAAGTATGGAACCATTTGCTTCCTTTAGATTATATAATGGTCATAGTGGATGTAATTCACTTCAGCTCCGACAGGCTTGTGATTATGTATTTTTTTAATTATTTCGTAATTATGTTGATAATCTCTCTGTCTTAAGATTAGTAATGCTTTAAGCTCCTGAGGTGAGAGGATGGATTTATTACTTATTTCATCTACTATTACCTATATATATATATATATATATATATACATATACATATATATATATATATATATATATATATATATATATATATATATATATATATATATATATATATATATAAGATATTTATGTGCGTTCTAAACGCGCACAAATCTCCTGCAGGTTTCACCAGATTCTGACGAACTTATATTAATCAACGAGGTATTACGAGAGACATTAAATCTTAATATTTTTTTCGACCCCCCCCCCCAGGCAGCTTTAGGAATGCGATTATTGGGTTGCTTGAAAATAAGTTTGTTTTATGTTTAATTTGAATTAATGTGTATTTTTTTGGTTTATTAATTATTTATGCTATTTTATTTAATTGTATTTTTAGTGTTAGCACATGCCTAGCGTTTTGGGGTAATTGATCATGTTGGATGTGGAGTTTTTTTGATAAATAAATATAACTTAGTGTTATAGTGAGATTACACACGGTTTATATAAGATTATTTTATTTATATTACAAATATTATTTTTTTACAAAAGATGTGTTTATCTATTAAAATCTACAAAAATATATTTAGTTTTGTAATCATTGCGCACATCAGTTACACACACTAAAACTTTGACAGTTTAGTTTTTATAAAATACTACTAGTAGCTCATTAGTGTAAGATATATTTAGGTGTGAAATATTCTCAAAAAATTAGTAATTCGATAGAAAAGAGTGTTTTGAGGATCCGTGCTATGACTCTAAAAATATTCACGTAAAAACCATGTGAAATGAAAACCATGTAAATATTTTAAATATTTTTTGTAAACAAGTGCATATAGTATCTAGTCCGCCAAAAAGTGCAAGTATGATAGTGGAAAGACATGTGAACTTGAAAACAATGTCACTTGCTAAAATATGTCCACTTTTTTTAATTTTTCTAAATAGTATTATTACGAAATAGGTCACCGCCATTTGAAATTAAACGTTACGTGACCTACCCTACATCGACTATTTTAAATTAAAGTACTTAACACAGTTTAATATTCTGTTATGCTTATTTCAAAATAATAATTTTATTAGTAAACAATTAATATGGTCATTTCAAACTTTAGCATAGTTTATGTAAAACACCGAATATTTTTTGTTAATTGTATTAATTGAATTGCCGAAAACCAGTGAGTTAAATTTTGTGATATTACTATATCTTTATATATTTTGTTTTTAATATACTAACTATAGGTATATAAGTGAAGAAATTTTCAGATGAAATATATCTCAAAGACAATATTTTTGTATTTAATAGGGTGATTTATGACAAGCAAAATATTATTTGGAATGATAAGAAATATCTCCCGCCATATTATGTTATTAATGCATTTATTTTTTTGGTAATTGTGAATTTTCCACTTTTCTTTTTTCACTACAGTAAAATTCAATAATATTTCTTACAATCCACCAATCATATTGATAGTTCGACATTGTTTAAGTTATTTTCTAGTGTAAGATTTTTTTTTACCGTTTTACTTGTATGATTATTATAATCCTTGTATTCATTGGCATTTGTATGGTGGGTCAGTTATTTTAAGACTCACAAATAAAGTACTTAGGTAAAAATGTAAAAAAGTTTTGAGATATATTGCCAATGAAATGTCGTAATTGGCTGTTTTCTAGAGGTGGAAAATGGTACAAATGTATTTTAAATATGCGGTCCCTTCGCCAAATATATATATTATGAGATGCATACGAGAGAGCTTCAATTTATGTACTATGAAAACACCTGTATCCAACCTTTTCCAACCATGTTCCACATTTTTATCATCAATTTGTAAATTGTAATTTACGTTAATTTTATTTATTTACAAATTTAAATAGCTTTTTCTTCCAGGTTTATAAATATATGTTTGTTCATATTACTCAGGTTTTTTTAAACTATGGTAATGAATTAGTCAGAAGGCTATTAATACCCCACAATACGGAAAAGCCTTCTAGATAAACATTAAAACTCTGCACAAGCTATAGTCTATTTTATCAAATTTAACGATCGTTTTAAAAGCTGCAGAGGTAAACTTTGGTTAACCTCAAATAATATTTTAAAATTCCTAAAAGAGTATCTTTCAAAGCAATTAAAAATCATGTTTATTTTTAAAAATTGGTCCAGAGAGTTTAGTAGATAAAAAGGATGTTTCTTTAAGACCGTTGATAGTAACAACATTGTCAGAAATTATACAATTAAATATCTCCTAAAATTAATTCAGTTTGCCTTTACACTTGGCTTGATGGTTCGACAGATGGCACAGTTTAAAAGACGAATATGTGAAAGGAAGATGTCGACATATTTATATCCACGACAGTTACAATTTTTTTTATTGAAGTGAAATGTAAACTATATTTCACGTTTATATTTTCTGCTTCTTTAATTTTATTTTGGGAAGTGAAATTTTCTTATTGCACTCAAATCAAAAACATTTGTAGTCACAATTTTTTTTAAAAATTTATTTCATTTTACGTCAGTAGTTATTTGTTTTATGTATAAATGTATACATATCTAAACACGGTTTTGATGGAAAAATTAGATTATCGAGTGGAATTAATTTTTTGTTTCATTTTTAAAAAAAATATTATTTATTAATAGAGTTAAAAAATAAAACTCACTCTTTCCCGCACTCGGTGTATATCTTATATAAGTAAAGTCCACGTTTGAAACGAAGACGTATATTTTCTCTTTAGAAAAATGTTACGAAAAGAAAAATGGACTCTTTAGAAAAATGTTTGAAGGACAATTTTATAATGATAATAATATATCTCCCGAAAAAGCAAAATCTCATTTGCCGAAAATTTTGGAAATCTTTTCAACAAGCAAAGTTTTCTAGTCAATTTAGTTATTTTCTTCTCCCTTACTCTATTACGTTAAGGTGTATGTGTTTTTTATTTAATTTATAAAATGATACCTTCGTGTTAATGATTCTTTCATATTTTTAATTTTAGAAGACATATGACACCGATCTATTGTGTGAATATACGAGAAACTAAAAAAATTATATTAATTAATAATATTTTCAAACATTGTTTGATTTATATTAATTTTGTAGGGTTTCGTAGCCAGTCTCTCGATCAGTCTGTATATCACAGCCGTCCACTCTCCATCAACTTATGGTATGTAGTTGAGTTTGTAAAAAAAATTATAGACTCCATTCAATTGAATCAAATCAACTGCAATGATAACTTCGTATTTTATATTATATAATTATATTTCAACCTAAGTAGAATACTGTAATGTACATTAAGTTAATTGTGTACATAAAACAATAACAGTAATTTAGTGTATACGTACAGTCGACAACACTTTAGATTTTTCTTCGAACTTATCTCAGCGCCATGCTGTTTGTAGTTCAGGTGTAAAACTTGATGTGGATATTGACTGTATCTTTATTGAACTACTGTTATTTTAAAAACAATAATTTCATACAGGGAAAACATTTTATCAAGATGATAAACTTTCATTGTCCTATCGCAGCAAGATTTTAAAACTGTATATTTTTATAATGTTTAATTGCTATATATCTAAGACTATGGAATATTATTATGAGCATGTATCATGTCAAAAAATAATGTAAAAAGGGCTACAGTTACTGAAATATTAAAAGATTAATCCATAGTTTGAAAATAAATTCATCATATGGAAAATCTGTTTGAGGATCATGCTTGTTTAAATTGAAGTTCACGTCTGTTGGACGTTTTAATGTCTTCACTTGCATATATTAATTTGTGTAGTCTAAATTTTTTCTTAAAAAATCTTTAAAATTTTTGTATTCATTGCATATTTACCTTCAGAATGTACTCATCAAATTTCAATGGTTTACGGGTTAGCAGGTATTCGATGTCGGTGTAATCTTCATTTTCTTATAATACTTTAAAATAAACCTTAAGGAACATATTAATATCACGAAAAGCGTTAATATACTGATAAAGAAATTGGTGAGTTCAAAATACATTTATTTTTGTAGAATGAATTTCCTATATACGGTGTGACAATTTATAATTTGACGTTAAATTGTCTGTTTCATCATATTAAACATTTCACTATTATATTTACACGTGTCTAGAAATTTAACAAAATGTTTCAAGCTATATTGTAGCACGAAGAACTGAAGACCGACAGTTTGCCGAAAGCGGAGCGTGACTGTGTAGCGCACTTTGACAGGCACACGAGGCTACAAAGCAAATTGTCTTGTGGATTTTGATCTCATCTGTCCGATATCTCATACGTCTGGCTTCAGTAGAATCTGTATAGACTCCATTGAAACGATATAATAAAGTATATAACGTCAGATATCGTCTCTGGTAATATGGCTTATTACTTTTGTCGACAAACATAAAATTGTCTCGAAAAATCAAAATCCAAATAAATAGAAATACTAATAAAAAGCAGACACTTTGTCTGCAATGAAATCAATTTAAGGTAAAAATATATTCTAGATTTGGTATTTTTTTAAGTTTTATTTGTATCGTAAATTAATATTTGTTGCCCGTCTTCGTCATAACTAAACAAATTCAGAGTTTCCCCAAAAATCTTACCTCTTGTAATATGCCCACTCGCCGCTTTTCTCAGATATTTCGGTTATGTTTTTAGTTTCATGTTAAAATGCTCTTTATTTAATTGAATAACTAACTTTATATCTGCAACTTCCTCGGTTTATTTATTTCTGAGTGACATTAAGGTATGTGGTTAACGATTAAACATACAATTTTGCCTGCAACCTTGCTTTATCCCAACTACTCGGTTCATTCAGCTATGAGTGACATTAACGTTACATACTTTTTTTTCCCAATATATCGCAGCATATGTAAATAATATATGATATCACAAATTATTTCATTATACAAATATTTTCATTTTATGTTTAATGGGCAAATCGATTGAGATCAAACAACACATTTATTTCTGCAGACGGTATGGAGACATTATTTTCATATTCTCAGACTCCTCCTCCTCAACCGCATTATCATTACATGAGAAATGTGGTTCTTAATATAATCAATTTAATATTCTATGTTATAAAACCATGATTAACGGGAAAAACGTAAAATATTTTCGAAAATAAACAAAAAGGCACACGTTATTAGCAACATACCACAGCTAAGCTTTTATTAAAAAAACTGAAACTTACAGCAGCTAACTCGCAGCGGCGACTAGACGCAGATGCCAAAATGTGATAATAAAATGAATATTGGAGTGAAAAATAGGCAACTACTGAAATACAATCATTTCCTTTTACTACGAGGTCACGTTATTGCTGTTATCGAAAAATTAAGCTTTTAATTGTTTTGCAAGTTTTGAAGCAAAGAAAATTTAATGTAATTGAAATGAACTTAATATAAATACAGTCGCAGAATATGTGCAACTAAATACAATAAACACATTTTTTTTTAAATGCCCGATAAGTTATTAATACATTAAAATATAAATCGATTGTAAAATGTAAAGTCTCAAATTGCCATTTTACGACATTCAGTACTCAATTCAATATATATATATATATATATATATATATATATATATATATATATATATATATATATATATAGGCTCTATAAGTATATGAAGTTCATTTCATTGCATTTTCATTTAATAAAATAATGAAAATGGAATAAAAGTAATTAAATATTCGAAATGCATACTAATGCTCAAACAAACGATGGCCTATGACTTATACTATTTAAGTTGAAAAATATTTACCATCATCTGAAAGCTTCAATTTCTGCTGTTCTGTTATGGAAAAACTAATATAGAAGCTTTTAACACTTTAATTAGAGAACTATAAACGATGTAGTACAGATTAGTAAATAGATAAAAAAATTCAAAAGAAACGGCATAATATTCTTAAGAAAAATTTAAATCATTAAAAAAATAAAAAATACAGATAAAGAAAAATTAAAAATATTAATGAAAAAAATTCTAAAAAACTATCGGAAAAGAAGAAACGGCTATATGCTTAGCTGTTTGGTAAACAATCCTATATAATTAATTATCTCTTTATAAATATTTTCAAACGATTTTTTAAAATATTTATATAGGTTTTAATAAACTTCAAATTTCACCGAAAGGACAAGGGATGATTTTTAGTTTGGAAAACCGGCCCAATTCAAATCCGGTTCGTATACGAAAAATTCCATAGCACCAAAGGATATTAAACTAATAAGTTTTTATTTCTCAAAGACATTATGAAAAACAAAGGTATTATTGCGGTCAGCACCAAAAATATCCCATATATGAAAAACTACACAAGTATTATTCAAATAATTTTCGTTGAAAGTTTTTTTAAGTTCTACTTACTTAATTTTTTTAGAATTTTACACAAGTTAGTTTAAAAGTTTGAGGGGGAGGGAACACACTTTCCAAGACTTAGAAGCGCATATCTCACCAACTATTGACTTAAATAAAAAATGATTTTAGAATCTCTATATCATTTTTAAGACCTATCTAATGATACCCCACACGCTTATGGAGATTGGACTATTTTTTTCATAATTTTACTATTTTATTATTATAGCGGTTCATAAAAGAACTCCACCATCGAAATTTAATCTATATAGTACCAATACTCTCCGAGTAAAATGGTTATGTCATACGGACAAACAGACAGAGAGATGGACAGTACGAAATCATAAGTCCGTTTCTACCATTTAATCACAAAACCCTAAAAAATTAAGGAAGATTTGTCTAGATCGTAGCGAGCAGTAAAACTCAATGAATTTGTTTACATACCAGTATATGAGATTTTGTGCCGTTTAGCATGTGTCATGGTAAAACGGTCAGTTTGATTTTTGACACTCCACCGACGCAGCATTAATAGCGCCGGACTTCACTTTTATTTTAATAACATACTTATTTTATGAGCACAATAAGACGAGATTGAAAACAAGATTGTTGATACTAGTTTTCATGAAGTTGGGAATTAAAATGCATTTGAAGATTATCAGCACAGTTATATAACTATAAATAACGGTAAAGTTAATAAAACAACTTAATACGTATGAGTAGAACTAGTAGTACAGGAATTTCATATTATACGATTAAGTCATGTAAACAATAAAAAATAAACACTCTTTCTATTTTTTACCGTGTGTAATAAATATATGGTATTAGTGTATTTTGACAAGCCTATAAATATTTATTCTCAAATTTGAAAAGAAAATATGAAATTTAGAATAATTTTAATAGTGATTCCTACAAACTCTAGATATAGTTTTAGTAAGAATATCTTATATAAGTTTGACTTTAGCAGTTCCGGAAAAAGCGAAGAAGAGATATTTTTTGTAGATGTATTTCTAATATAAAGAATTATCTTGCATAAAATTCCGAAAAATATTTGTTTTGGAATCCTCAAAACTTACTCATTAAAAGTTAATTATTGAGTGAATTATTATCAAAATTATTATCAAACTTTTTAAGATTAAGAAAATCGAAAAAAAATTCAAACCTTTTTTTGCTGCTTCAAACATTTTTCATATAAATATATTTGGGTGTCAGCTATTACATTCTATGTAAGTTATATATGCTTTATCACTACGCTTCTCGAGTCTCTAGCTAAAATTGTCTCAGTGAACAACGTCTGTGACCGATAAACAAACGGACGACCATGTGAGTAGTCTTAATGCCTCTACAGACACACCGTCAGAGTCTTCTCGTTCTCGCGCTCGGCTGTATTCCGTTCGGTGTCGGTTTTTTACCCGTTTCAAAGGCCGTGATTTTTTTGTTCGCCAAAAGTCTCGACGAACCTCCTCGGCGAGATTTCACGCCGCGAGTATTGTAAAGGTTTTGTTTTTTTAGCCTGAGGGAATATAAATATAAATAAAGAAATTATATATTATATAAATATAAATAAGCATTTTAAAATTTTCGTTTGTCGGTTTTGTTTACTCGTCAAATAAAAACTACAATTTTAGTCAAGTTTTTTTCCAAATTATTTATAATCACAACGTACATCAGATTTTAATATAATGTTGAAAATTTATTTTGAATAAATTCAAAAAATATATTTTCAAAAGTGCTTTTTTTGGTCAATAAACAAGCGGAAAAGTATTTAAACAATAAAATATTAGGATAATGATACCTTCAAACTGACGCTAATGGATCGCGCTTGATATAAAATTAACTTGCTCCATCGAAATGTATTGTATATTGATAGTCAACCTGGATGTAATAGTTGGAAAAAGCTGGCAATCAATACACCCTAAGAAAAGAATAGAAGGTAATTCTTTTTTTAGCACAAATTAGATGTGAGGTTAGTCCACTAAGAATAAGTACGTAAAAACTTAATAATAATATCTAATATGCCTTCAGCCATGAAGATCCGCATCTTCATGGCTACTAAGACACTTTTTTCATGTATAAGAAAATTTTAAGTTCTCTGGCAAAATATCGAAGTCAACGTAATCTAATGCGCTGCTAAATTCTATTTCTACGAGTTTGATGACTTCAATGTTATTAACAATTAAAATTCTATCATAAACAAACGTAAGAAATTATGTTGAGATAGGCTGATCAATTTTGAATCCACGTTGAAAAAGAATTATAAATTCATAAACCCATAAATTACTTAATAATTGGGAAAACAATTTTAAAAACATCGAATAAAATTTATGCAATAGAAATGGATCGAAATTTCTTAATTTGTACGGTGACAACATTTTGTATGAGGAGATAATATATGTGTATGCTTTTTCGGTGGAATGAGTAATCATTATAGATTCTTCGATATAATGTGATATTGTTTGCTTTCAAATGTAACTAACAACCTCGGGACACACAAAGTACATTAATGAATCTTTTCGTCCGATATGAACTATATAATCAACTTCCATAAATGTTTTACTACTCACTTGTGCTTGTAATTTACTTAACCTAGCCACAACAGATATTTCATTTTAATGGTTACGTACCTTAAAAGGAAAAAAGAACCCTAATAAAATCATTCTCGTGTCTGTCCGTATGCCACAGACGTTTTGCTAAGGAATTACTTGGCGTCAAAACTTGAGATTTGGCGCAGTTATAAAATGTATTAACCCGCACATATTAAAATGCACGAAAATTTTAAGAGGGTAAATTAAGCACTGATCATTTTTTTTAATTCCATGTGTAGTGCGGATTGTCTTTTGAATGTTTTATTTGCAAGGGTGTCAAAAATATTTTTTGGTCATAATTTTAGATATTATATCTTAAGAGACATACTGAAAAATTTGACTAGGAAGTTACAACAAAAGTAAGACTTGGTTTCTGACAAAATTTGACCTGGATAAAAATTTCTTAACTTACCTATTTCTCAGAATACATCAAATTATCGACCGAGAGGTGAAATATCCAACGAATATTTTTGAATTTTTTTTGAGAGGGCTATATTAATTAACATAAAAGTTTTCAATTAATTCAAAAAGTGTATTACTTAACTAGCCTAAACAAGGAAAAAAATAACAATCAGACTTAATTTGAAGTCGCGGCACCCAAAAGATAGACCCATAGTGGCTATTTTTACCAGTTTTACTTAGTGTCTAAATCTGGAAATCTAAAATATTTTTTTTGAGATTAAATATGTCATAGGTTTCGATAATTTCGCGAAATCCGAAATAAATTTTCTATAGTATACAGTAAATTTACTTTATTTTCATATTTGTTTTCCAAACAGGATTACTATTTAAAGCTTTTGTTTTTTCCTGGTTCGATTTGATTTCGTTTGGTGTTATAATGTACCCGAGATGGGATGTTCCATGTTTTAAAAATTCAGCATGGTCAAGATGAATTTTAAAGTTCGACTCTCTCAGCTTTTGAATTTTTTTACTATTTTGTATAGATATTCCTGTAGGGATATCGAAAATACAATTTTATTGTCCTAATAAACAATGCATACTGCATTTTGTAATCCTCTTAAAATATCGTCTATTACGGGTTGGAAAGTGGACGCTGCGTCTTTAAGTCCGAAAAGCTTTGTATTCATAATGATACTTTTCAACAGTAAATGCGATTCTTTTAATGTCACCTGGATGCATTTTGATCTAATAGAAGTCATTTTCAAGATACAAAGTGAAAAAATATTGGCCTCAACCGAATTTATCGAGTAAGTTTATATTAGGTATCGCGTATTCATTGTCAACAGCTTATTTACTTAGTTTTCCTGTAAACTACGACCTATTGGACTGATCTAACTTTTTGTTAACTACCGATATAGGGGATGACCATGTTGAAAAATGGGGTTGATTTGTTTTATTTAACATTTTATTTATTTGATGTTGACCTTCTTATTAATAAATATATCAATACCTACACGTTAACTATAAACTGGTGTTTATTTAATCATCTTAATTTAATGTTTTATTTGATTACCAAACGTCTTTTTCCAAAAATAAAAAGTTTTTAAGTACAATTAAAAAAATGAAATAAAACAAATGAAATAATATTAGAATTATATGGTTTAAACAACTAAAAAAACATGCTTTCCTAGGAATATACACAAAAAAATTCTCTTTAAATACATTATATAAGGGAGAAAAGGTAGGTAAGGTTTGTAGGTTATCCCACGGGAACCGCGCTTCGATTTAGAAATTCCTTAAGTCATCAAATGGAAATCTAATAAACATGATAAAAGTTGAATACCATCCCATAGGAAATATTTCAGATTTAGAAATGGAAATTAAGCCTGGATTAACTAATTTCTATTGAACTATAATCTGTCCACGGGTCAAATTTCGTATTCATCCGTACATCAATCCACATGAACTCTTTCACTTATATTATAAGTTCGAATGAGAGAAATGTGTTGTTTATACAAAATTATCATTAATATATTCGAAATAATTTTTCAATGTAAATGTATGTCAAACCTTAATTGCATACATAAAAAACAAAATGACCATAACTCAATAATCAGCATAACAGATAAGATTATATCTCATAAATTTTTAGTTACAAGTAATTTTTCACTTAATTTTAAATCTCAAAACATTTTTAGAAATAGCTTACTTCTAAATATCTATGTAAATATCACTAGACATAAATATAAGAAAAATATAACCTATGATTCGTTAAACCAGGTTCATTGAATTATGCTGTAGAATTTTCAATATTAAAGCACTAGCAGAAATCAATGTAGAAAATTAGACAGTACCACTACTGCATTAAATTTTCTCCGATTATATTAAATTAATAAATTTACAATACATCGCACGAACTTAATTTTTAAGCGCTTCATATGAAATTAATTTCATGACGGTTCTAGAAGCAATAATATTTGTTAAAGAACGAATTAATCTTGTGATACACAATTTTGAAGCAGACTATATTCCAAATATTATAGACTATATTCCAATATTGTTCAATCTTACTTAGCCTGTTGGAAATGTTTTTGTAGTACTACATTTTAAGTGAAAGGTTAATCTGCAATTAACTTATGTTGGTAGGATTACAAGTTTTAACACGAATGGACTACCAATTTTTCACAGCTGCTCCCAGCTAAAAATGTAACCGCAATTTTAACCGACGATAGTTAAATTTATTTTACATACAGTAATTTATGTGGTTATTTTTCTTTATTCACAGGTTAGATACTTATTGCTCGGCTTAATTTTTACATCTAATATTCATATACTATTTAGATTAAACTGATTTAAATTTCTGAAAAATCAGATGTTATTAAAAATATAAAACATAGTAAAGTATATGAGTGAAAAAAATTATTACAATTTCTGAAAAAAAATATATGACATTTCATTGGCAAATATTTTACTAGATTTAATAAAACGCACATTTATTATACATTAAATAAGTATTGTTGTTCAAAAAAATTCTAGCTTTTTCAATTAAAAATAATAAACATATTATTTTGAGAAAACTATATTTATATCGCAGCTAATTAAAAACAAATTAAGCATTTATCGGGGTTTCTTTTTAGGAAACATTATCTTCTGATTTATTTATTAATTATTTATAAGAAGTTTTCTATATATGTATTTATAATACAATCGACGAGTCAGTTTCAAATTTATAGAATGAACTGACGGACGAAAGGGCGCTTGTCGACTAAAATTTTATTTCTTTAGATATTTATAAAGACGAAGACAGCAAGTTATTTTTCTGTATTATATAGACTGAAATAAAATTTAAAATGTTTTATTTCCAAACTTAAACAGGCCCATTATACATGTATTGTTACCGATTACCCGAATCTTCGCTCTTTTTACCGTGAACTGCTCTCATTTAAAGCCCGAAAAAGTATAAAAAATAGAATGTGACACTTGTATATTATTTTAATATAAAAATATTAATTTGAATATAAATAAATTTTGAGAATCAATTAAAATAAACTATATGTATTTCTCGCTCTAATTTACACAGGAAAAAAATTATCACGTTATTAAAATTAAAAAATTATCCTATATCAAAGGATAAATATATATATATATATATATATATGTATATATGTATATATATATATATATATATATATATATACATATATATATATATATATATATATATATATATACACATTTGTATTATATTTATTTTTTATTCTTTATTTGAGAAACTGCATGAAAACGGCTTATAATTTCATCAGAAAAAAATTAAACAGAAATTGAGACTTTTCTCTCCCATACCACTTATTTTAAGATAATAAAAACAACAATCGTAACAAACACGATTTTTTTACATTATGTTAAAAACAAATACAAATACAACATATATTGTTTACTTTATCAGAACCGAAGCGCAATTTCTACTTCTTCGGCCAATCGTTAGTGTTATATTTTTAGTTTCGCTGATGTTTAGGTAAAAATACCAGTAGTTTTGATACAAAATAGGGGACACTCAGATTGAAAAGTCCGATCAATGTACAGTGATATTTATATCTCCGTACAGCAATAGAAAGAACTCCGCCTGGTGTTCTAATTACTATGTTACGTTTATTTTGCGAAAATGGAGATACATATATATATATATATATATATATATATATATATATATATATATATATATATATATATATATATGTATATATATATATATACATATATATATATATATATATATATATATAGTATTGACAGAGAATCAGTATTGACAGAGAATATGGTACTATAATAAATATTCTCCGAAAGGAGTTTAATGTAGATGAATGTTTTGTATTTGTAGATATATCCGTGTATTTATTTCTTTCAATTATTCATTCCTTCCCGAAAGAGAATTTAAATTAAGGAGTTATATTTTAGAACATTGCTATTATTTTAATTTGTTTAACGTGTTTTCTTATGTAATTAAGTAAAGTAATTAATTGGCAAAACTTGTTAGGATAAAGCAAATTTTTAAATATTTAGATTTTCTTGTAAATAATAAAATAGATAATAAAATATACGTTCTATATTTTAAGTTCAGCTATAAGATTATAAGGGCTACTACATAACATTATATTATTATTCGGTGATTAGTTCATTTTGATATAATTCATTTTGATTATGAAAAAAAGCAATGAAACTTAGTACATTGCTGCAACTAATCAATCACGTGCTAATTCTCAATGTAATGAGCTGTGCTTTGTAAGGTTTTTGAAGTTATATTTTTCATTGAATGAAACTTTTCTTGCTTTAGTTGACGCGAATATACCTAAATAATTTTGATGAAGCTTTGAAATGTATTCACAATAATATTTAACGGACTAAATGACGTAAATTATAAAAAAATAATGGAGGAAAATATTTAGAAAAATATTTATGAGGCTGCAGGAAGTTGAAACTGGAGGATGCATATTTTTTCCAATTCGAATAAGATACCTACGTCTAGGAATGCTTGTACGTACTTTACTCTTTTACCTCATATACCTATTCAAATTGTATTTACCGTATGATGTGATGACAATTTCAAAGTCATCTAGGAACAATAATTTTTATTTAGTTACGATATTAAAAAATTAAAGTTATAGAGGCAAATTATTCGCAGTAGAAATTGCATCATAAAGTAATATCAAAATGAAATGAAGAAATAATAGGAGTGAATTAAGCATTACACCTAATTTAAGATATGATAAATTAAGGTGTAAAACGAGCATTTATAAACAAACGATACACATATGAATGATATGGATAAAAACTCACTTTTAAATGAAAACAGATCGAGTGTACGCCGAAATGTTGAAAATTTATAATCGACCGTTATAAAATAACAAATCGATGTACTAATTCTTCCTCGTCTAAACATATAAATATATCTTAAAAGTATATTGGTCACACCGACAAAAAGTTGTCATTACTACGTTTTTCTATGTCATCTAAATATTATTTAAACCGCGCTTCTTTACAAAAAGTAGGGTGCGATTAAACATAAACTAAACTCTTTTAAGCTTTATACCTCACTTATAATACTGCGATAAATGACGTGTGCAAACTTTTGAGCTTAATCAGAAACGTAGTATATATTTCTCAAATATCGTACTTTTCTCTCCGGTGTTTTTTTTGCTTTTTTTCTTGTAAATAGACGTAATTTTTTTTAAACTTGCTACGCCAAATAATTTGTATTATTGTAATAACCGTCAAGTTATAAACTGACATTTAATACTTAGATTTTTTTCTCAATTTTAATAGTTGACAATGATAATTTAGAACAAACTTAACTATACATATACAAGAGACATCCACTTTTTATTACACGTGTGAATTCAAAAATAATCCAATATACGAGTATGTATTGAAACACTGTATTACCATATTTCGATAAATGTAAATATTATTGACCTAAAAATACTTACAAATACTACACTTTATTAGCTTTACGCCTTTTGTATAATTTTATTTACCCGAGTTAAAGTAATTTTTTGTATGGATATCCCAAATTTCAAAGGAATGTGACCTCTAATGTGACGTAAATATGACTTGCCTTATTCATCGCATTTCTTTTTATTATACTCGTCATTCTCGTCACAATTTTAAGACTCTGGTTTTAATGAGAAAGTTCCCTTATTTCCAACCTACTGTCGCCCAAAAATAACAATTAAGGGTAATAACAATTTATAGAAAATACAGATTTTTTAAAATCACCATCCATATTGCAATCCATATTTTCATGCTAATTGGGGTAACAAAATAGGAAAAAGATATTTTGTTTTATTTTTACTGAAGTATTCCATGTCAAAAAGTATGGAATATAGTCATGTCAAAAATTTCAAAAAATTCTCTTCCACTAGCTGAACGTGAAATATTTTAGTTTAATAAAAATATTTGTTATTTTGGAAACGGTGCAGTATGAACAATTTTTTAAAATTCTAACCGTATATTTATTATTAAACAAAATTTGAAAACAAGACTAAATCAGTATCTGGGCCAAAAATTAGGACTTTCTGTCAATTTATTTTTCTTTGCATACGCTATTCTGCTTTAAACTTAATCTCAAAAATAAGAACATTTTCTGAAATATAGTGATTTTCTCTTCGTTTCTTTCTCTGCTTTCAGTTTTTATGCGATATGTAGTATCCAATTTATTCTCAGTTAATTTTTATCTAACAGCGCTTTAATTTAACGTATTAATCAATTGCAATAAAAGTATTTCAATATTAAAAATGTGATCTATAGGAAACAACAACCATTGCGACTTGGACTAGTCCAGTTCGAAAATATTTATCATCAGGTTAAAGTTTTAAATTCTTCTGGCAGCTATAACTTTCGCGGTGGCATTTAAGTTTTCCCGTCTGCATTTCACTGGCGAGAAAACTGTAACAGGGTTTACTATAATTTGAAAAATTCAGAGGAACCTATATCAACTTTGAAAGATTGCAACATTTACTTGCTTGATCAATCAATTTTTCAGTTGCCTTTCAGGTAATTTTCTTAAAAATCACTTCGGAAAATTTAATATTTACAGGAAAAATGAATAGTCATTAAGAAAGACATGAGGGAGTTAACTTTTTAAAAATTAAAAACTATTGGAATAAATTGTTTTTTTTTTAAATTATTGAAATAAAATTCACATTTACACTATTTTGTTATCTGAGATCTGAAAATTGTCAACGATTGTTGACATCTATCTTATCAGTCCTTTAAATATCTTTAAGGAATTTTTTTTGGAACTATTTCGGCAAAATAATTTTTTTTACGGACGTTTAAGGAAAATATAATGAAAATTTTATCTTGTGAACTCACACGATAATGCTATCTGAAATTCTATATTTGTAACTAATTAAAAGAATCTGTCATATCAAATCGTGTCGATATTTTAAACATAGGTTTATTACTACAACTGTTTTATTATTAATCACGACAGTTTAGTGAGAATGATAGTAATGTAGTAAACTAAAAACGACCAGGTAAAAGTTAGTAAATGAATAAACAAAAGTAAAAGAAAAAAGAATATTCTAAAGCAAATATGCATCAAAATGTAATGGACAAGTATAAATAAATACTGAAATTAGAAAAAAGATTGCAAAAATGACACATCAATGAATACGAGTACAAGGAATTTTTATGCCATTGAACGTTAGTTACAGCAAAATGCTTAGTTTGGTTTTTGACGGCTTTTTTACCGATGCGGTGTTAATAGCTTGGGACTTTAGTTCACGTTACATGACATAGGTATTTTATAAATCAACTAACTTAACAAAGGGCAATTGCTATCAAAAAATTTGATGATCATTTTCGAAAAGTTTAGAATTAGAGTACTTTTGAAGATTATCGATATACATTTGATAATTTCTGTAAATTTTCTTAATAATATTTTAATAATTTTAGTAACACAACTCAAATATAAATAAACCTGTTATCTATAAGAAGAACTAGCAATGCATGGATTCCATTTACTCCCAGGCATATGAAAATATTTAACGGTGAATAGTCTATTTGGTAGACTATTTAAAAATGTTGATACAATTTTTCACCATGTATAATATATATGCCTGATCAGAACAATTTCTACAATTTTCGGTGACACTGGGACAAAATTGTATCATATTAACTGAACTGCATATATCGAATAACTACATACACTTACGAAAAACTACATAAAATTTTTACATTGAAAATAAAAGAAACAAAACGGATATTTTGACATATATATGTTTAGTTTTTTTTTATTTTGATTTTACAAATATACACAAAAGTGCTGTTAATTATTAGAATTATGTCGTTTTATATTATTTTTTAAAGACAAATTGTCTTCTATTACACAATTCTAAAATATATTAAATGAAAAATGTTGTTGCTAAGAGAATAAACAAAGGTCATGTTTATAACGATTTCCTAAAGTCTTTATAGCAACATTTTAATTAGAAAGTTTAAAGTAATGTTCTATATGTTGAGTTCAAGTATGTTTTTAATCATTCCTGTCCAGATACAAGATCAATATATGTATCTTAACTGTTACATGTAAGAATGTCTATAATACAAGAAAAGTTACAAAATATTTAGTATTTTTTCTTGGGGGTGTATTTCATATAATACAAATTGCGATTATCAGTAGTTATCGATGTCTTTTACATATGAATGCCGAAATTTCAAAATTAAGTATTCTGCAGAGTAGAAAATAATAGGTGATTCATCAACCATCACTTAAATATCTTTACATCCCTTTTTACATAAGACAAGCAAACACAGCCACAAAGCGACCAAATTAGGAATTAGTTCATGATACTGGAAGAGTTAACGCATATTAGTTTAACCGCAAGTTTGAGCTCCTTAAACTGCAAATTTTTAAATATAACTATTAATTTAACCTTAATCGGTATCCCTTAATTAATACCATCTAAAATATAATTCTACTAATAGGCTGTGCCGTTTTTGGACTAGGAATCCTTCGGAAACGAAAATGTTCTCAAGGTAATTTAAATTTTACTTTATGTGACCGTGTGTTATACGAATTAAAATTTAATTGAAAAGAAAATATGTCATTGAAACTGAGCTTAAAAATACGTTTAAAGTTATAAATTAAACTTTAACCTTTACTTATGAATATTCTGTTTTTTCTATATCGTAAAATATTATCATTTTAATTATTTCAAGACTATGATATAAGAAAAAAACTGTAAGATGCATGATATTACAAAAACAATAAATTTAAAAATAAAGTATTATTTTTGGAAACTAAATTGAAAATACTTTATATAAGTCCTTACCCTCAGAATTTAAAACAGGTATATAAGAAAAATAACTAAATTCTCAAGCTCGTTTAGAAAAAATAATAAAATGCCATATAGAGAATAAAAGTTTTTGGTTTCTAGTTTCCTTCTTACTTTCCGGTTTTAAGTTTCAGTTAACAATAATCTCAATTTCATATACCGTAGTAACGTTTCATTATATGACATATGAAATTATATGAACAGCACGGTGTCTTTTCGGACATGGTGTAGAAAATCTAAACATAAAGAAATTGCACTTGTGTTAATCAGTTCTAAGCATCAAATATATTCGTTAAGCAAACAATCTAGACAAAAAAATAGTTTCTATTCTTCACATTGAATATGCGACTTTTTAAAGTCGAATTTAATAGAAAAAGGGATGAATTAATTAAATGTATTCAATTTTCACCTTTAATTTCGTGTACCCGTAAAATAATATCGAAAGTACAGAAAAGCAACTAACACTCGGCACCAATTGAACGAGCGTTCGAACGAGTGGTGGTGTGCGGGTGGGAAGCGCTGTACGTCAACGCACGTATCTCTAACACCTATATGCACCACATACGATCAAGACTATCAGTCGGACTTAATGACAGGTAAAAACGTATTGTTGTTTCTCATTAACCGTCAGTCAAGTAGAAACAAGAGTCTACTTTACCGACCGTAACATACTGAACGGTGAAATTCCTAAAGTAACCATACAAAATACGTTTTTAACTGTCAATAAATCCGACAGAGAGTCCGGACCATTTGTGATGCACACGGTCGTTACACACTTGGTTTTGTTGTGTATGTACGACAATCTGTTTTCCACTGACTCCCATTACCCACTTTTCCTGTATCATCGGAATTGTTGATTGTATTCTTTTTGACGATCTACAGAATGTTCAGTGAGAGGATTACTATTGTGTTTTTGCAAAAAAAATGTGTTAATCCAACCTTTAAAATCTTTACAAAACCTTGAAGCTTTCATGTGTTGAAATTTTCTAAAACCATATTCGGCCTTTTGCAAATAGTCATATCCTCCATGGGTCGGCGAATTGTGTCAGAATCACACTGAACGCAAAATTAAAATGCAATTTTAAAAAATATTTTTGTATAGAAATATAATAAGGAATATTTGCGAAATAGTTCAACATAACAAAATCTCTTCCTGAGACCCACACAATTGTTTTAAAACCAGCCAAGTAAACAATGTCTTATCACTTTGATTCTGCTTACATTTTATTTGTATAAAGGAGTTCTATTTTAAATGAACCTAATGCATCCCACTTTAATTATTCACGAATATACCGGCTTTTTGTTAACAATGTTAATAATTATGTTCTCACTTACCATTTTAACTTCAATCCGATTAGGTTTTTCTGAGTTATAACTCTAGAATATAATGATAAACTCGATGATAGTGTTGTAATAAGTATAACAGTTATGTGTCCCAAGTCCTATTAAGGTAATGCTATAATATTACATCAACCACATATTATTATACCGGCTATACCCACTTTGTGCCTCCATTGAATCTTCTAAAATGATATTTTTATACAAGGTTCTCAATTTTTGCAACTTTTAAAAAGTAGTTTAAATTATCGACTTATTTTATATTGTTGTATTTAATCTATTGTCATTTTATTGTCATTTTATCATAAGAGCCAACATCATTCAAAACGTTTGTCAAAAAAACTTACTAATTATTTTGTTCCCGAATCATCAGAATGATTATAATTTGTCATTGCAAAATAATATCCAAAGTGTGAATCGTGTATTTCACCGTGTTCAGTTCAAGTCGGCTCTGAAGACGCCAATCTCTTGATGGTTTTAATCTTAAGACTTTCCAGATTACGGCTTTGAATTACGTATAAAAAAGTTCTTTTTTTGCTGCGTCCCAGAGCCTATGTGCTGGGGCAATTCAAATGAAATTTTTTGTCACAAAAAATGCGTTTACTTACAATTTCAAACTATATTTACTTTAAATTTTTCGTATCAATATAGCTGATTATTTTAACCGTGAGGTTAAAATTGTCAGGATTATTTTAACCATGAGGTTAAAATAATCCTGAATACATCAATTATTATTTCATCAAAAGAACTTAGGAAAAAGACTATCACATATCCAAAAGCTTAACACAGGAAAATTTAGTTTTAATGTCATCAGCCACTAACAATATGCCAATGTTTTTAGCACTATTTTATAAGTTATAATGCTTCATCGGTAGTAGCAACGTCATTGGCGATGTTAAAAACCAAAATGTGCTTTAAATAAATATTTAAGTCGCCCATATTTCTACAACTTGTAAATTTTGTAGAAATTCATTATTCACGATTAAATGAAACAATGTGATGTAGTATTATTTCTACTTTCTTTATGTTCTTTACCACAACCTAAGTTTTGTAGCATATTGCTAATAGTTTGTTGCTAATAGTATCGTAACATATTGCTAATAGCCCACCTGAAGATATTGTAATACAACGAATACATTCAATCACAATTAAATGATTGTGATTAAAATAATTTACTATAAAACCTAGAATTAATTTTATTTTTGAGGCCTTTTAATTTTAATACTTTTGATTCAAAAAGTCCTGTGGCTATACTTTGTGTATAAGTGAAAAACAGAGTTACAAAAATGTATTATGGGTTCCCGTACATTTTGAATCCCCCGCATGGCCGTGGTAGTATTTCTGTAAGCGACGCAATTAATCTCCATCTAAAGCTATTTTTTTACTGCAACGACATTATATACTCGGCCCTATATTGAAATTTGTGTGTAATTTGTCAGGGGAATTTATATTTAAACATGTTTTTTTTCTTCCCCTATCTTTTGTGGTGTTGTGATGAATTATCTCTTGGTTAGTTTGGAAGAAGATCTGCTCGTTTCAGTACTTGCTGTCATGAACAAATGAAGGTACCGAACTGAGAACAAATGACTTTAATTTTAATGAAGAAAATGTCTTCTCATGGTTAAGGCTTGTATTGAATGAATTATCTCATATATAATGGTATAAGAAATATGGCGTTCCATATTTTATGTTACTTTTTAACATGCTTTATATTAGCTTCACTTATATGTATGTTCGTATGAATGCAAGGGAATCTTTCAAGTAAATTTTTATCCATGTCTAGAGGTTCGAATTATTTTAAAAATAGCACACGTATTAAGAACAGATGACAATGCAATAATTTCATAGTTAAAAATTTAGAAAATAAAATGATAGGCAATAAAGCTAATAGATGTGATGCAATATTTTAATTAAATTTTAACCGACTTCCAGATCTCCGAATCATTTTAAATCTGGTCAAGAATCGGTGACGAAATCATGTCAAGAATCGATGATGAAATAATAATTTCCGATCCAAAAATTTTGAAAATAAAATTATACACGCACTTAAAATTAAAATAAAGTAAAGGACAACAAAATTAAATTTAATATAAAAAAGTGTGGGGTGCTTAGGACTTAATTTTCATGATAAGCACGGCACGATGTATTTTACATTGAAATCAATTTTTTATCATTATTTTTATATTAAATTTATTAAAAAAATTAAGTTATACCGAGTTGACACCTATTTTCCCTTTAACAAAATTTTATATTATAAAATTATTTTTTTATTTTTAGTTCATATTGCTACAAAAGCGTGTTTTTTATTTTTTTAATTATTTCTACTATTAACTTTTCCTACTAAAACAATATTTACTTCCTTGAAGAATTTGGGTGCAATGTAAACTTTTCCAATAAAACATTACATGGCTAAATAATAGAATGATAAATATGTAAACAAATTCAAGATGATCATCAAATTTATTTTTTTCCACCCGGAAACCTACGATTTCAATATTTACATAATAATTTTAGATTGTGAGATCGCAAATATCACAATACAGAACTGGGGCTTGATTCAAGTCGAATAGTGGTCCACTCGCGTGACTCCGTTTACCACATACAAAAATGAATATCAAGCTGTTGAGGTCGACAATGCATAATATTGGAGTGTAAAAACAAGCCTAGTGGATACCGGTAGCTTTTGAAAATATAATGTGAAATTATAAAATTATCTTTCCAAACCGAAGAGTGAAATAATGCGTGAATAGTGGTGCTAAAACAAGTATATAGGTATTATAAATATTTCAAAAATGACATTCTCAACTGATGCCAGTCATTGCGTTGTTTATAGTTTAACAAGTAAATTGGCTTGTTATTGTTTTAATTTTTTAACAATACTATTGTCTAACTTGCGCACTGGCGATATTGACACTGTGCAGGACTGCGGAGGGAGAATTTTCTACGGAAGCTGAAGTATAACCATAGTTTGGAACTATTATTTGGTGACCTACAGAAACGCATCAATGAAATGTGATAAAATAAATGTCCCGAATTGTTTGTAATGTTGCAGTTTTTAAATATAGTAAATAAAAAATTAATTTAAAAAATGCAATAATTTAGTCACAGGAATAAATTTAAGTGGTTTGTAATTTCAAACACGATTTATGTAATTCCAAACACGCCGCACTGCTTTGCTACAAAAAACAACCGCGCGCTGTAGCCGTTGTCGCGTAGCATAAATATTGCAAATGCTGTTTTCGTTTTGTTTACTAAAATGCTATTTAATAAGTTTGAAAAAAAATCTAGTGAAATTGTTTATTCAAGTATTTACGACAACTACTACTGACTGGATTTTCCTATAATGTCCAACGGTCATCACGCACATGCTACATAATTTTAATATTTTAATGCGTATCTCCAAATTACGCCGATTTTTTATATTCACATTTTTTCTAATTCACTACTGCGTTTCCTGTTGGCATTTAGATCTATAACACAAATTACATTTTCGGAAATATGACTAAGTATTACGTTAAACAATTGGTAATTTCTTTGGTCCATTCGTCATAATATCCCATTTTATATTGCACCTATCACAAAATTGAATGTGTTAACATGATTGGTCGTAACTCTGGAACGAACAATAAATACACAAAAACCCACACACTTGCACAAATGTATGTGTGTGTGTGTGTGTGTATATGTATATATATATATATATATATATGTGTGTGTGTGTGTGTGTGTGTGCATGTATATGTACATGCATTTGTAAAAATTCCATTAACCCGATAAGTTTTCCGAAGTATTTAAAATGTATTGTTTAGCAAATGATTCCTCAGTAACGTTGCATTCACAACCTTTGTACTTTCTTATTAATATTTATTCCGTTGCGGTTTATTTGTTCTTTCTTTCCAATGACCTATTATCGATTGCCATAGTCCTAAACCTGCTCATTCTGAACGTTCAAGTAGACCATTATTATCTTTCAATTATATATAATACATAATGTTAATAAATGCTAATGTTAATATATACTAAACCTATATTCCATCACATATACGAGCCTGCCGAAAAAAAAATTGCTTGACATAACTTCCCAAACCCTGTTATGGCTTTTCTCTCGCGCCCACACAATTCGCCAATATATCCTGATCATGGTTACGTACTTATTTCCGCGTTCCCGTTCACGATACCTACGTCTAAACATTAAGATAACAAGCCTTGTTTGTGTTATTTATCGTGTGTTGACAAGCCGTGTTGATACATAGCGTGTAAAGTTGTAGCCACATATGCATGCGCCTATCTATAAATATACTGGGACGGGCAAACACCGCATTCTCGACAGATACAATTATGAAAGGGTCGTTGACGTAGACGAAGTGCCCGAATTTATGTACGTCGGATAAGCCCCTGGCTCTCGTTACATCGCAGGCTATTTGTTTTGTCTGCATATGAATATTGTCGCAAGGTACTAGCTGGTCGTTTTTTTAAGAAAAATCGTATCACTTCATGGCTAGCGAAAAAAAATTCTCAAACCAGGAGCAAATACTTTTGCTTCACTTGTTAACTCGAATGAGATGAACAGAAAATTTTTTCGCACATTTCTTTCATAGTATAAATTATTTAAGCTGATTTTATTTAGGAGGTTGCCTAGAGCTAGATTTTGGATACGTCAATTAAAATTTTGTAATTGTTTTATTCCTATGGATTTTTGCCGAAAACTAAATAAATAGCAGAAATTTTTTATTCTAGAAAAATGAGCTACTGTTTTAGGTCTATTTTGTTTAAATAATATTTTAGTATATACATGGTTATTATTCCTTAGGACATAGTTTTGCAGGTTTGATTTGGTCCTATATTATGGATAATAAACGAAAAAGGTAACATTCAATATTTTGGACATATTTTTAATTTATAAATAAACTCATTCAAGGAATCACACATGTAATAAAAATTATGGGAAAACTTCATCTGAACAACGCGAATAGCCGATCACTTGATGAGCTTATCTTATTAGCGATGTGTAATTTTGAAAAGAACACTTTTATTTTCTTTTTAAAATTTAATTTTTTTGGAAGTAGTAGGATTTCACGTAGTAAGGGTATTGAAGTGTTTTAGAGCAAAAAATTTGAATTCTTTTTTCCAAATTTGAAAACAAGATTATCTAGGCAATTGCAATATGCAGCTTTTATTTATATTCACTTAAAATATTTGACGCTTCGATTAAAAAAATTATTTAAACCTCTGAAAATAGATCACAAGGAGAAGTATAAGATTAGATATCTTATTAACTTTAGCTAATATATATTAAATATAAAAATTCGATACAATTTAGGTGACGTACTTAAAGTATAACAGTGTGAAATTTGCGTGAAACTTTAAAATATTATTTTAACTTTGCACGCAAATTTCACATTGACACCATTTTGTATTCAATACGTCACATAGTTGCGGATGACATTATATCCAATTTTAGTTATAACCACAAGTCGAATAAAATTTAATGTAACAAAGAAAATAAGTCTTATCAGCTTTGTATCTAATTTTTTTAATATTACTGTGTTAGTTTTCTATTTATGAATCAATTTTATTTCTTAACTTACAGGAATATCAGCCAAACATATAAAAAATGAGAGAGAAGATGACTGTGAAATCAAGAATATTGAGAATTTAACGATGATTTTAATTTGGATAGACACAACATTTATAAATTTATATTGAAATTAAAAAAAATGTTATCTATTTGGATAATCTAAATAACATACAATGATTAGTATAAACATTCATCAGTGACTAAATGATCTTCAAAATTAAAAAAAAAGTAATAAAAAGAGAAATGGAGCCAGTTTCTTTTTTCATAATGAACGGTGTATATTTTAAAACAGAAGGACTAGAAAATTATACACAAACTATATGAAAAATTGCCATGTAATAACTCCATTTCAGGCCTAGTTGCTTTTCCTTTGTTTTTACTTGTAAGGTTTTTTTAACATCTTTTTTAAATTAGACTTCAACATCCGGAACAAAATAAAATAACGGCATGCACGGTTTGAATGTTTCCTTAATGTTCTCCGTTGTTTGTAATTAGTATTATATTTGGCTTAAATTTGCATAGATAGTTTAAATAAGACTCTCGTTTGTTCCCATGTACGAGCGGAACCGGCGACGCGAGCAAGGAAAAGCTATTCGTAAAATTAATGTTACCGTTGCGTAAATATTCTCCACCCACGTCTTAAAAGAAATAACTGTGACGAACTGAGTTATCATGTTATGGATATGTGTTATCATGTTATAGATGTAAAATAATATAAAAATATCTTATTAATGGAATATTCGCTGGGTGCTTTGTTTTGATAAGACGTTGTTGTTTATTCTTTTCATTGAATTAATAAGATATTTTAGTTATATTCTTAGTGAGCGTTTTTTTTACATTTTATAAGATGATTATAATGTCATTAGCTACATACCAAGAAATAACAAATTCTCATTAAAGAATTTATTATTTTACATTTTTAAATATATTCCTTCGTATAAACCGATATCGGAGAATTCGACCGTCAAATTTAAAAAGATTAACTAGCGTTTTAAATTTAATTAAAGTACGGATTGAAAAAAAAAGTTAACCAAAAAACAGATATTTTTTCAGAATATGAACAACCTTAAAAGTCGGCCTCAAATTTTACCTTATTTTCTATAAATATTTAGTGTATTAAAAATTTCATAGAGTACGTTTTACATGTTTTCTCACCTTAACTAAAAACTATATTTTTTTCTTTAAAAGCTATAAATTATGCTGTGCGTAAAAGTCAAGCAAAGAGATTACTAATCTAAACAATATTTTCAGCAAGCGCTTTAATTTAATTCCGAAATGTGAGAGGGACCAGATTTGTCAATTTTAGAATAATTTTTAGATAAGTGTATATTCTATTCTGCTATTATATTCTGAAATTGTTATATTTTACTACGGGTTAAAAATTATTTATGGGTAATTATCTATAAAAGGTATTTTCTAAAATCATGCTAGATTAAATGTGTAAAAGTTAACTGCGAAATAAAATTTTTAACTTAAATGCGTGGATATAAAACTTATATTCTAGCTAAGTAAATATTAATTTAGCATTAATGGACATTCATTATTTGCAATTCAGGAGAAACATATTTTTGGGAGAGAGAAAAAAAATTGTTGTTTAATTTTATATACCATTAATATCGTAAATTATTAGGTCAGTTTTTAACAAGTATGCTTGAATACTAATTATTCCACAACGTAACGGCATACGTTTGTAAATGTAGAAGGAGAAAAGACTTCAGAACCTAAGTCAAGGTTCTGGAAGTCTTCTCTTTCTTCATTTACAAACGTATACTGCTACGTTGTCGAATAATTCGGACCCAAGCATACTTGTTAAGCGAGCATTTTAGGGTATAAATCTGAAGACAAGTTGTTTTGGTTCTGAGTAGCAAAACTTTTTTTAAAATCATTTTAAGATCTGCATCGTGCTGATGTTTTGCGAAAAAGACGTCATTCACCAAGAGTTTTCGGCTAAACTGTTGACTGATAACAGGCTCATGTCTCTCGACGTTGATGAACACAGTATCACCCTATGTTTTAATGTTAGCTGTAGCAAGTTTGTAATGATATAATTTTATAACTAACAACTGATCAAATAGTATCAAATTTGATGATGTTAAAACCCACTGCACTAGAGAAGTTTACGTAAATTTATACATCCACTAAAGATTACTCTATACTACGCAGCTTTATGCAGCCAAAATATATTTTGAATTACTACTCTTTTAATGGATTTTTATGATATCTACCGTCTGTACTAAAGAATTAGAACACAAGGATATTTTTGTACAGGCTCACTATGGATAAGCAAAACAACTAACAACCGTTTCCTGACATTGCTAGAAGTTTCTAAAACTGTAGAAATATTTTCCAAATTTTATTTAAAAGTTTACTGCAAAACTTCCAATTAAGTACTCGTATTATTTTTAACTTTGTTATATTTTTCGATAGTTATAAATCAGTTAAAATTTTTTGTTAAAGTTTTATTTCGTGAGTTGTTTCGATTTAGAAACATTCAAATTAAACAGTTTTTATGCAAGCTAAGTTTTTCTATCTTCCCAACAGAAGATGTAGACTTTTTAGAATACTTCTTTTTAATTCCGATTTAAGGGTGGTTGAACACCAAAGAAATTAATTTTGTATAATTATATTATTTAATATAATTATACAAAATTAATTTGCAATTTACAATTATTTTTTTATAATTATATTATTTAATTTTGTATTATTATATTTATTTTTTCTTCATCCATAATTATTAAAGCACATCAACATTTTTTTTGAAAGTATGGATAAATTTTTCGTATTTGCTTTTCTATGATTCTTTTTCAATATTTTATCAATCATAATTAAATTTAATGATTTCACTTCCATAAACCGAAACTAGATAAATACTTCGGAAAAACACGAAATTGTTATTTTACTAACTTTTGTTCTGGAAAGTAATATTTGTATCGCTTATTATTTAAACTTACTGTCAATTGTTTACGCCAATACAGGTTAAGTGTAAATCGCCGCATCACAAAATCATCTCGTTTTCGCACGGGCACGGCATGCGGTGTAGTAAACAAATTTTAATTGTTCAGTTGGCATTAAGTTAGTGTATTTCAAGTTACACTAACTTAATGTCAATTAAATAGGTATTAATTTTAATATTTTGTTAACAAAAATCATCCTATTTTATAGTCAGGCACACATAGAAGCCGGTTGGTCATACCTACATATTAACAACAAATTATATAATTAAATATTTACACTATGTGTGTGAATATTTAATTAGCGTAGTCAATCGTAACTTTGCTGTTTATGAAGAACGAATGAATGTTTTCAAATTTCATTGAGTGAAAATTTTATTGTGTTAGGTTCATCTTAACGCGATGCACAATTAAACACAAACAAATTTTCAAATTGCCACCAATTTTTAAAAGAAGTTGTAAATTAAAGAAATTATGTCAATGGATTAACAAAAAAGTTCTATATTCTAAACTTAATTTTTTTTAATTATTATAAATCACCAATTCGAAAAACATTTTGTTATATCCGAGTAATAGAACTTCACATAAGCTTTAAACATTGGTAATTTTTATTTACTTTCAAATTTCAAAGTACTTAGTGTATCTTGAAATTATTGCTATTGTAATTTCTTACCAACTTCTGGGATGATATGAATATGAACATAAATGAAGACACTTTAATCTGTTTGAAATGAATTGAAGGCCCATAATTGTTTTTTTTCAGACTTTACTAGAGTATTTGTATTGCAAATAAAGTTACAACGCAGTCCACACCGTGGCATAATTCACGCAATCTATGCAGGAGTCAAAAACCCGCTTTGATATGACTTTATCCTTTTTCGGGCTTCGGTGTTATAGATAATTACAATGCTGTATAAATTATTAACATATTTTATAGTCGAGTACAATAATATTTTTACCTTTGAACCCAATTATGCTGAATAGATATACATTGTTTTTAATAAAATTTGAATGCTAAAAATCAACGCAAAAATTAGGCTATACAAATTTCCGCTAATGATTTTTTTCCTTAATGGAAAGCGTATATTTTATTTTTCTTTATAGATGGTTACCTAAAATTTTAAGGGACATCATACATCTCTGAAAAATAGGTAGAACTGAAATTATGTGTATATTAAAGGATCGGAGAGCAGAAGAATAGGTCGATCGACAAATTTTTACTGATTCTAACAACAGTATAATCTTGTTTGGAGTTCATGTTTTCAGGCTAATTGGATTCGACTACTAGGTTTTATAAAATAAAAACGAAATAAAAAGAAACTGAAACCTGACTACGTTAAAAAAACTGGGAAGTAGGAAAACAAGTTAAGTAAATTAGGAAAACAAGTTAGGTGACTTTAAATTTTGACCCATATTTTACTGGGAAAATATTTTGCACGCCATCTATGGCTTTATAATTCAGTGATTTTTTTTGTTTAATTTTTATTTACTCTTTTTGGTAGCTTATTGTCACACATATAGTTCTAAACCGGGTGCACATGAAACTTTGAATTTTTATTATTTGTGCCAAATTTATCTATTTGTTCATGTTTGTGAAAAAATACTTGAAGAAACCTCAAAATTATTTTTTAAAACCTATCGAGTGGTACCTTACTTTTTCATTTCTATTTTTTGTATTGCAAATTATGGCCAGGATATTATTTGTCTTTAAAAACCTACCTTATACCGCTCTTACACACACTTTTTACAAATACAAACTGATTGACACTTTATTTGTTAAATTACGTTCAGTGGTTATTGGGCTGCAATGGACCATACATGTATAGATACACACATAGATTGTCAAATTCATTACCTTTCCTTGGCTGCGCTGTATTGGAGTAAAAATATACTTAGAACTGCAATAAAATTTTAATTAAAGTACTTATATTTCTACAATAGGGCTACGAGGGTATAAAACTAACCCAATTTATCCTATAATTAAAGGAACTCTGTAAATAAACCACTTATCATTGAGTTTTGACGGCGCAACCAAATAAAATTATGTTACACCCAAATAAAGTTAAAACCAGTGACATATCCAATCTTATGCTACGAAGATATAAACGTAAGCTGATCCAAGGCATCATCGAACCTGTTTTCACAATCTGTGTTGTCGTTTCAAGACACGATGATTTAAATGAATATATAATTTCCTGAGTTATGAAATAAAAATATACCATGAAAAATAATATGAAATTATGAAACAATGTGAGGAAAAATATTTTTTATCTTCTGAAAACTGTCATTAAAATTTTCAAAATTACAAAGTTCTTATGCAGTTAAAATCAATAGCAATCAGCACAGATAAATATGCATTAAACGCTTTCCGTAAAAAAGATTTCGACATTTATAATTTTTTGTAACCAAGGAGAAAATAATGAGTTTGAACAGCGATCAGCGATTTTGAAAAAGGTAAAATGTAATTGTATACGTTATTTTCAGGTTTATGAAATAAATTCTTCTCCTATCAATTGACAGTTTTTCGTCAATCAGTAGCTCATATCACTATTAGCAACGCCTTGTTGGTTAATTAACACTACATAAATGAAAGCACACCGATAGAGACCTACATGGCTGCATCGATAACGTTCTTTATCCAAACCAAATACAAATTGAATCCCTAATATTATGTTGAATATTCAAAATAAGTAACATGAGTGCAAAAAACGTTTAGCTATTTTGTTGTATGCAAAACTATTGCATTTTATTTGAAAATCATTAAATAAATTACTAAATTCATGAAATAAGTACTAGTAAAAAAAAAGAAAGTGATTCTACTAACATAAAACATAGTAAGTATTTCAGAAATTAGTGGGTTGAATTGAATGGGATTTCTGAATGAAAATTTAGGTTTTATTTATCATTTCAATTTTTAGTTCAGCGTATGGGAAATATTAAAAACAAACGTGACAACTCTGATTTCACTACTATGAGATAGAAAATAATTTAGATATTGACACTCGATTATAACTTACAAGTAAGTAGCTTCATAAACAATTTTTGATATATCACAGCAATATTTTATTTATTATCGACCGGCAGTATAAAGGAAAAATTTGCCTTCATATAAAGAAATAAACATCAATTTCATTCTTTTGTAAAATTAAACCTGCATAGGTTTAACATCCATTTGAAAGATAATTAGCTTTCATGTCAATTTAGTTTAGCCAAACTCAATTTTCTTCGCTTAATTTTAAACAGTAATATCCTAAGAGATATGTTCCAACATTTGAAAAACAGTGTATTCCCCTTTTGTTTCACTGCTGAACCAAGAGGAAAATACACTTTTTTACAAATTTTGGTGCACATCTTTAACAACAAGGTATCTCATAGCTTCTGAGAAATTTACAATTTTGGGACTATAAAAGATATAGTTAGTAATTATTTAAAAGTGTCAAAATTAATATTGATATTTACAAAAAGTAATAATTAAAAAGTAGAAGTAAAAGTAATAAAGTAATTAAGCAAACACTCTGTACCCTTAAATGTTCAATCTTTCTTATGTACTTAGCTATATATGGTGCCCTCGTAGTAGGAGTTCTACTCACTTTTTATTATTTTTATAAAAAAAATGATAACATGGTGGCGCCTTTCTTCCTAAGATGAACTTCCTTCTTCCTAAGATGAACATCATAAAAAATATTAATCGATATAAGAATATGAAATTTGTTTTTAAATATATTTTTTTGCCCAATCGGTTAAAACCAAGGTTGAAAATTTTAACTGCTGTGAAATCTTATTAACTTTATCTACTGTTGTCTGATTTTTTTTAATGCACAGAATTTTTAATGGTTTACTGAATATTAAATGCTCTTGATATTAAATAAGTAAAGCAATAAATAGGATTTTAAAAATCTAGTACTTTTAAATTTACGCATTATTGTTTCTTTATTATTAACAATAACTATATATATATATATATATATATATATATATATAACTATATATATATATATATATACAACATTATATATATATATACAACATTATATATATATAAATATATATATATATATATATATATATATATATGTTGAACACTTAAAAGCAGTCTAATCGATTTAGTTACTTCATTTTAAATTGCAGAACACGGAAAACCTATCATATAAAACTATATATGTAAATGGGTTACATGAATTAATAGGATCCATTGAAACTTAATTATAATTTTTTATTAATATGTTGCAAATATTGTTTCCGTGTAGGAGATTACTAAGTAAATTTCAATTAAGATAATTAACCTCCAAATATTCATATTTATTCTAGAAATGCTAAATTATATTTGAAAAGAACAGAAATTATTTCATTCCTTTTAATTTAAAAAAAAACGATAACTAAAAATAATTTTCTAAATCTAATAAGAATAAATGTAACCTAAGTACCGAGTTAAATTAAAAGTATATGACGGTTTTAGAATTCCTCTCACACATAGTTTAAAATTTCAGAATTAACCTTTTTTTTGATTGATCAATTACTACACAAAAGTTATTACTACACAAAAGTTTTTAAAAATATTAGATAAATTTTATAAATTTCGCTTTTTAAATGTTTAAAATAGGTTATATCAATTCAATATATATTTTATGTACATTACATATTTTAATAATATATTTCTTTAACACGGGAGCTATTTTCACGTCATACCATAATTACTTCACCTAAAACCCAATCATCTCAAAACCTGCCATGAAAATTCTGACAAAAATTTGTTCAAATATCAAAATTCAGAAGCTGAAATTTTGTCTGTATCGATTATATTAAAGGAATAAATAAAAATATAACGTGGCCCCACCTACGGCGAAATACCAAAATATATTATCGCCCTAGCGAAGCTAGCTTTAATAGCGTTAATATTTTGAAGAAATGAAGCAAAACAATGAACGAATAGAAAGTAGCTATTAAACGACCTCAAAGTTTAAACGTTCCATGCATGTGAAAATTTTATTAGAATTTGACCTCCGTAATTAGCGCTTCGGCTGCGGCGCAACATTTGCTTTGATTCCCATTCTCGCTTCGTGGAACAAAACACGACGAATGCAAAGTTGATATTGATAGAGTTTTGTGTGTAAACTAAAACCAGAAAAATCTAATATTTTTTTTATTCAAAAACATTACAGAATGAAGTTTCTTACTTTTCATAAAAACTAACCAAGATTACACAGTCGTACTCGTCGTCGTTTCATTTTCATTTGTTTTTATCCACTTATCCATAATTTATTCAATAATTTTATTTCGAACACGGTATTAGAGTAAATGTTCAGAAGTAGCATATTCATATTGTTATATAGTTTATGCTTCATCTATGTGTAAATGTTAATTTTTTACATGAATGACCCAAAATTTGATTTTTTTTTATTTATTAGCCTTTTAAGAAAAATATATTTAGGCTATAAAATTGCAGTTAAATATTGATGTGCAAATTCGTATAACATCCATTTGCTGTTATTTTTTGACATCAATGTAAGTATTGAGAGCTTCGTGATATTCTGCAGCATCAAGATAAGTTCACGACATAATACCCTGCTGACATTGAATACCCTGCTGGACAGATTGAAAGCATAAGAAGGTGGAAATCGAGTTTAATAAAAAAGTCATCGAAATATAATTTGAAGCGACATGCTCAATATTTTTTTTTAAATTTAATGTTTCAACTATAAAACATTAAATTAAATGACGTACAAACATACAAATATATTACAACATTAATGTTACATTTGTTCTAAACGAAGGCTTTTGAGATTTTAACAATTATCTGAATGATAGTAAAAGAAGAATGTGACTTTATATTCAATGTTAGTTTTTATGTAATACAATTTCTATTATTGTAATTTACGTGATAAAGATATTCGGGATTGTTGGAGCATTTTTATTATTTATGTTAGCATCGAAGTATCTTTTTAAATTTCGCAATGCAAATAATTTTAAGGATAAATATATTTTTCTGACATTTTCATAAATCTCTTCAATCATTCAGACAAACGTTGAATGCGGTTGATTTACTAATAATTTTGATGTTACTTATTTATCGATAGAAGGCGAATAATTTTTGAATAACGATGGTGGTTATACTTAAAGCTTTTGTAAATGGAAATTTATTTCTAAAGAAGAAACCAAAAATGTTATTTATTTAATTAATTCTTTTTTCAAATAATGCAATATATAGCATACGAAATTGAGTGAAAAAATCAAAGCAAAAACTGTTAAAATTTGTAAAACATATTTTGTCCACATGTGTTTCTTGTGTGTATAATATAAACCATTATTGATGAGTCGCTTTTTTATTAAATCAATTTAAATCTTAGACTTTGAAACATGAAAGCTCAAAAAGTAACGACCGGATCTCTTTGGTGTCCGTTCGTCTGTCACATCAAAATTTTTGGAAACTCTTCGACGTAGAAATTTTAAATTGCGATCATTGGTGGGGTCGGCAGCTGGAAGGCACAAATGGGCTCCATTTAAATATACAGTGGGAATGCATATGATTATTTAAGCGGGGGCTGATGGCACGGGATGCTAATTATGTGTGAGTGTAATTTGTGCTTCACGGATTTTGTTGTAATTCCCGGTTTTCGAACAGATCATTTTTCCAGAGTTCAATTTATAATTTATCAAACGAAGAAAACATGATTTTAAGTGTTTTTTTAGTGTCATATTTTTACATCAATATATTTTTTTATAATATTGTTTTTGTCAATAGGAATAAAACATTATGTATATCGCTAGCTTTTTTTATTGACAGAGTAAACTATAAAGACGTTATAACGACAGATTTACTTCTTGGAAAATTTTAAAGTTGTTAAACATATATTAAACATTTTTAAACATATATTTATAAATTAAAAGTTATCTCCTTCTACGTGAACAAAAAAAAATGGACTTCCAGGAAAACGAATTTTCCGAAAATCCGCTCGCATTCATTTGGAATTAAATATAAGAAACAAGTTAAAGAGTATCAATTAAAATTAAACTCTTAATATTTCAAATTGTCATAAAGAACTTTTGACGTAAATGAACTTAAGCAGTGACTTCAACTTGACGGATTGGTATGAAAAAAATGTAGATAGTCCTGGGAATAAGGATATATATGTGGGTGAATTTTGGTATTAAGATTATTTTGTTCCAAATAATAGTGTATTTACTATGATATAGTTTAATTAAAGTGTATTATAATTTAAGGTTTGACTGTTGCTCAGTTAAAACACTAATTCACAAGATTTCAAAGTATGTAGTTTACTTAACGATACAATGAGTTGTTAACAATGCCTTTCAGAAAATTTGAAGAATACTTTATTACAATAAACTTATTTTCAGTAAATTTCAGTAAGACAAAGTATAGAGGATGGAGGCCATTAAAAGCTACTTTGTTCGAAATAGAAGACAAAATTTTACAGACAATATCACATTTAATTTAACTTTCGTTTGCAACATTATATATAGGTCTACCTAATTTAGTAAACCTGTCATCTTTCTGGTTTAGTTTCATAATAATTTTATTTAGGGTATTATGAATTTGATAGACATAAATATTACCGTTCAACAAGTAAGACTTACTTGTTGAACAGTAATATTGAACGGTAATAATACTAATGTTTAATTTTTATGAAATAAATAATATTTATTTAGTAGAAACTTGTAAATTTTTTTTGTGCAAATAAATTTGTTATCTCATTGCTCGGTCATCGTACATTCAATTTGGTTTCTTGATAAAAAAAACTTTTGTCATTTTACTTATCTCGTAAATTCTATATAATTTATTTTTTATCTGGGTTTGACATTTAATTGTACGCTGTTATAATTGTTATTCTGTTTTTCATACAAGGTCAAAAACAAATTTCAATACATTTATGGTTATAAAAAATCCATTAAATATCGCTATCTACATTCTTTCCTTTTTATATTGTTTCGTTATTTTAATACTAATGGAATCATTTAAATGTTCAGTAGCTACGTAGATTTTAAAACTACCGAACACATTCTTCAACAAATGATACTTCAGTTGTTACTTACATTTGACTATATCGAATTTACAGACAAATTTCCCGAAAGTGATTTTTTTTATTCAGTTGTTTGTTATCTTGAACTAAACCGGTAATAATATGTTTGCAAGCTGACAATTTTATTGTCAGCTTGCAAACATATTTATGTTATTTTTCAGACAAAATATACCTTATTTTACAGATAAAATATACCTTGTTTATAATTCTTCAAATTGATGTATTTTTAATAGAAATTCTTTCATAACTATTCTTTTACTACATACATTAATCCGCATAGAATTCAATGATTATGAAAATGATAATTACACGGTGATTCCAAACTAATTTCCGTTACCATAGGAGTTTATAATAAATATGAAATTTCTATACGAGTCATTCGGACATTCTAATTCGTATTCTATTTAGACAAATTCCAACGCCTCCATTTATTAGTCAATTCATTTTATTTCAACTCTTGCTCTTGCCAATCAGCATATCCCGTTTATCTTAATTATTTGATTTCGATATGAATGTATGTTATTTCGTAATCTAAATAAAGTCCATCTAGCAAAATTATAAGGCTTAATAATCTTTGTATTTTTGCCCCAAACAGTACTATTAAAGTGTTTTACATTTTTATTTAGCGTGACACTACTACAATTACTGAGTTTTTTTTATTATTTTCATTCATTTATCTGGACATTGAAATTTTAGCAAAGACCTGCGATTTATTAGTCACACAGCGATAAACCGAAAACGTACCAAAGACCGGTAGACCTGTCTGTTCAAGTGAGTTGATATTTTTACTAAATAAATAAATATATCTCTTTGTTTAAATAGTGTTTATTAATTTCATATACTAACATATCTTTAATTACTAATGGAAAATTTAAATTATTATAAATAAAGATACGCGCTTTTCTAATAAATCTAACAGCACAATAAATACAATCCTCATTAGAACACAACCACGACCCTTACCCCATCTGCCGCGGACGCCCTTTAATGCGACTCGTGCACCTTTATTACACCCCGAAAGATGAATACAATTTACACTTTGATAAATAGTTCGTCAACGCCTCATAACATCGTAAAAAAACAACGTGACGTAATTCGGTGGAGACTTCGTTTTGGTTCATGATTGTAGGTTTCATTGTGAGGATCATCACGATAACTAAGTTTCATTGAAACTATTTTTCATAAATTATTTAAGTACACGTTTTTTATTCTGAAGACGATATATATGTAAATATTTACAGCTTGGAATGTAACGCCATAATGTTTACGGTAAATTAAAAGGAATTGCTTATAAAGAAGACCATAAAACGTCATCTGATTGTATTATTTACATATAACTTTGAAAAGAGTGTTTTATAATTGTTTTTAATATTTTATTTTCCCGTAAATAGCAACATTTGTCTTAAAAAACAAATGAAAAGATTTTATGACAAAAATAGGATTTTTCAAAAATTTTCAAGTTTTGAAACATCAGGAAAAAACATTTTACGTTCAGAGCGATAAGAGAAAAAAATCATGTGAAAATGTGTCGTTAGGATAAATATAACCTGTATACAGAGATATTACAATATTTGAATGAGTTACGCGTTGTTAATCATCGCTTAAGAAAGCTTTGATAATATTTTCCAGTTTTTACTTTCCTGATTTATATAAATATACTTCACCGACAACTCCGCTTGCGTTGAATTTGCTATCTTAATGGTTAATTCATTGTCTTGAATGATTCATGTGTGTCTGTCTAGTCAAAATTAGAGTTGAAGTTTTGATTCTTTATATATAAGTACATTTTTGCCCTCAATGTCCGCTGCACTGCATAATAGTAGTGCGTTAAATGTTCGTCTTTAAGAAATATTAATAATAATATTTTTTAAAATTATTTAGTTTCCGCTGAATTAAAACATTTAGTTATTATTTATTGTTATATTAATAAGATATTACAAAGTATCAAAGATGTACTAAGATGGTTTTTTTATCACATCATATAAAACCTATAACTCTGTCATACATAAAACCATAAGTAACATCTGTGTCCTCGATGGCTTAAAGACCCTAAATGCTATAGCTATGATAGACTGCGATCTGCTGATCTTATTCCAATTTATGGTAAAAATATTGCTATATTTCAACATTCTCACAATATATGTTGGTGTTATGGTATTGATATTATTCTACACTAAAGTATCTTAGAAAAACAGTCCAGCTAATCTTGCAAAACTACAACAAAATTATTGCAAGATAAATTGAGTTAGGTGTAAACAAACAGAAAGGAACACAGGCAGATGTTGCGTTTCACATATGTACTTGGCATGCGTGCCTGCGTGCGTGCATATGTACTTGCGTCTGTGCGTGCGTGTGCGTGTGTGTGTAAATATCAGGTGACTCAAAATGCAAGCATAAGTCGGAAACGGGTGAACAATTCAGGCCATAACAAAGTAGCTGATGAGAACTTTACTATTTTAGAGACAAAGACACTTTTTTAAATTCATGAAATATCCAGTGTTTTTGATGCTACGGATATAATTAATCGAAATCTTCTTACCAGTAGAGCTGTAACTGTTACCCCCGATAGACCGGTTTTGGTTATTAATGGTTTCTAAGCGTCCCGCGAGCGATCGCTATTGTTTTACATATTCGGTTAATTATCCGTTAGATTTTTCTTGATACTTTTATTGCAATTTTGCTATTTGATAAAAATAAAGTTATTCTGTTGTCATCGCCATGACTTTTGTATTTATTTACTTTTTGGATAAATTTTAAATTATATTAATTAACTTTTGTCATTCTGTGAGCATAACAATATATGAAAATATTTCTTATTTCAATATACTTAATATTAAATGGTTGATAACATAGAATGAATTTGTAAATTATATGCAAATTTTAATAGTTCTAATTTTAATTTAAATTAAAGCTAATAATATTAGATGACGTTGTTACATTGATAGATCTCCATAACCAACCTACTTCTTGGTCCGAAACAACTTACATTATGACGAAAAAAACAAATGCCACAAACGAGAAACAGAAGGAAGAAGCTTGGATGAGGTTGAGAGCCAGTTTTATTGCAAGAGGCATTTTAACCAGTAGAAAAATGTAACAGCTCTGTTTTAAATAGGATAACTCAAAAAACTTACTAGGAGACGGTTTAATCAAACTAGGATGAATTCATTGTGTTACGCGTGTTTAAACATTTGCATTTTATTGCTTCTTTTGTCATACAACAGCAAAGGAAACAATTGTATAGTACATAAACAAAACTCCTATATCACTTACTAAATAGTTAAAGACAACTGATTTCTTCATTTGTAAAATATACAATATGACCATGTGAAAGAAGCAACATTGGTATGTAAAGTATGATGTTTTGATGATATAATTTAGTTCTAGGAGCAGTTTACCGTCTTTTGAAATTTACCGTGCTTAATTTTGTTGATTATTAATTTTTTACAGGTAGTGGCAAACTAGCTTAAAGGCTACCTAATATATGTAGTGATTTTGAAGTGAATGTGAGCGGTAATGCGCCTACTTCAGGTAGAGAAAATGGGCATTCAGGCAATAGTGATGTCAGTTTTGAAGTTTCACCAAGTATGGAAAATATATTCCAGTAAATAAAAAAACAAATGAGGCACCTCTAGCCTCAAATTGGACGCCAAGCACAAGTATACGTGTTAAACTTATACCGAAAGCCTCGAATTTAACAAAACGCAGCTTTGCAAAATGGAACATATTAAGTATTAAATATCTAACAAAGGAAATAAATGATTCTTATATTCTGAAAATTAAAGGTATTTTCTAACCATTAAGTTAAAATTGTCGTAATACGTGTTATATTTAAATATGGTTATCTTAATATGGTTACTAGTTACAAAGATATATCGTTAAACTTCCATAAACGGCCTGCACGACATCAATCATTTTAATCGTTTTTAAAAGGTATAAGTAATAGGACTGCAAATTAACTTTGGACTTACCTAAAACTAATGTTAATATCTGACTAGATTTTAGAATTTTCATAAAATATTTAGTTAAATAATATAATAAAATAAATATTTTTATTACAGCCAGTCGGCGATAACCTTCCCCGAGTCTGAATATATTCAAACAGATGAACCAAATTGTGAAAATGGGATGAAATAAATTACCTAAATGGTATTCAAAAGAACACCAAAATAATACAAAGTAGACGGGGGTCAAGTATTATTTGGTTCAATGTATTATTTCGTTTCAAGATATGCAATAAATATTGATAAATATTTTAATATAGCATTACTCTATTATATAGCATGAACATAATAGTCATTGAAAAATTGTATCATTCTCATTTTAAAGATTACCCGAGTCAAATGTTTTAGTTACTATTGTAATCACCATCATTTAATAGGTTAATTGCGTTGACAAGTAAATTTTTTGCCGTTATTGTGGTATAATGAAACAAAATCCAGACAACTTTCAGAAATTTTCGAGAGCCAAATTTAAATTAAGTTTGATGAATATTACAATAAATTTATTGTGAATTTAATATATTTTAGTTAAAATTTTTAAAATTAAATTTTAAATTTTTAACTAATTAATTAAGCTTAAAATATATAATCCGTTGACATCCGTAATAAATATATATTATTACAGATGTCAACGGATTATATAAATATACAAATAACATCTAATTACTTTTTAATTAACATTTTTTAATATTTTGCTCTAATATTTGTTTTCTCAATTACTGATCGAAATTCTTAAGGAAACTAAAAAATGACAATTTATTTTATTATATTAAATTGCTATATTTTTAATAGCGTTATTATTTTGTATTTTTCTAAGGTGCATCCTTATTAACCCTAGACACTTATTCTTCTAGTTATTCACTATATTCTATTAGTTATTTATTTTTAATGTTTTATGTACTTGTGTACTGCCAATCCATATAGAATAGGCGATGGAATATATTAAGATTAATTTTGAAATTTATGTCTGTGAGTTTACTTGTAACGCACCCTGCACACATAAAAATTACTGACCCAATTTATATGGAATTTTCAGAAAAATATCACAGTAAATTTAAAGCAATATTTACTTTTTAATTTTATGGCAACCGGTCTACTCCGTCAGAAGACAAACAAATATAAAATTTTCATAAATTCGTACATATTGCGTGCATGCACGCAAATATATAGTGCATCGATTAACATCACATGGATTTACAATCACGAAGTATTCCCAGAGGGATAGGAGAGGTTTTATTTGTTTTGAATTTGTTAAAATGTTTCGTATATAGCAATGTCTCCTACATAATCCATGCAGTGTATGGTGAGGGCACATGAACCGTAACTCCGTCACCGTGCTTCCTTTTTATGCATGGTGATGTCAAGAGTTTGGATGGCTATTTGTCCGGATTCCTCATTAAGGGTTATCTCAATAAATATCCACGCGGTTCCTCTAACCCAATATTAATTCAACAGGAACATACTACGGAATGACAATTATTTTTAATTGCAATTTTTTTTTTCTTTCGGTTCTGTACCTCAAAACAATAAAAGGAATTTGACAAGATCACTCCGTTTTCCGTCTGTTTGTCTGTCTCTCAAGAACCTTTTTCGAACGGCGGAAGACCATTTTTGGAACGTATGGATGTATGAAGTTGAAATTATATGAAATACTTAGATCTACTATCCTTTGAATCTGTAAAAAACAAGCTTTTATTTCAACGCAATGGAAAAATACGGTCATTTATGTCGCATATTTTGACACTCGCAAATAAATAAAATATTTAGGGTACTTCCCCTAGACCTAGAATTAGGAAATTGGACAAGAGCAAAGTTTTATAGCACAAATAAAGGAAACATTGTTAATTTATAGTTATATAACATAAAAAAACGTATGTAAAAAAAGCGCCTGTGTAGGCAATACGTTTTCTAAAAAATTAAAATTTTTTAAGTAGTTTAATCGTAATATTATGTTCATAAATGCGTAAATGTACGGAATCCTCGTACTGCTCATACCACTCGTATTTAAGAGTTTTTCCACTTTGTTTTGATTATGGTACAAGGTTTGGAGTATCTATATATATATATATATATATAGATATATATATATATATATATATATATATATACATATATATATATATATATATATATATATATATATATATGTACATATATATACATATATATATATATATATATATATATACGTATATATATATATATATATACACATATTTTTTATTTATTTATATATACATATAAATGTAACCAAAATAATTACCGGCCGTGGCTATTGTATTAAAAAATTGGTATAAGTATATTAAAATACTTATACCAATTTTTTAATACAATAGCCACGGCCGGTAATTATTTTAGTTACATTTATATGTATATATAAATAAAAAAAAATATATATATACATATATATATATATATATATATATATATAAATATATATATATATATATATATATATATATATATATATATATATATATATAAATATATATATAAATTAAAAACCAAAATTATATTTATATAGCTATGGCAATTGCAAAACTTCGTAGCCACAAATAAAAAAAAAGACATAAATTATAGATTCAAAGATATTAAAACCTATTAAGTTGGTATAACTGATAATTTTTCTTATTTGACGTTTAAGACTGTTAAAAATTACTTTATTTTAACTTAATTTTAAAAATGTATTTTAAACTATTTAATTTCATTAATTTCTAATTACTTTATGTTTGTGTCAAATGTGTAGTGTCTAATGGTAAATTTATTGTGAATATAGTGAGAAATAAACCATGTAATGTACAAATTTCGACATATTTCTGGTGAGTATTTTTTTTTTTAAATGTTTTTTTTTATAATAAATAAGTATCCGCTGCAGAATTTCTTTCCTGATATATGGTTTTTAATGTATATACTTTCATCTGATTACAACAAAAATGTCGACATGTTCCTGGTTGTATAGTGCATATGTTCCGAAAAATGTTAGCGTTCTGCACTTTTCCTATATATAAACAATAAGTATGCCAAATTTCATACTCCTCCGTCCGCGCAATTTTCGTAAAAAGGGGTCCAAAGTTTTTGCTTCACGTATTAATATATAGATACTCCAAACCTTGTACCATAATCAAAACAAAGTGGAAAAACTCTTAAATACGAGTGGTATGAGCAGTACGAGGATTCCGTACATTTACGCATTTATGAACATAATATTACGATTAAACTAATTAAAAAATTATAATTTTTTAGAATACGTATTGCCTACACAGGCGCTTTTTTTTACATACGTTTTTTTATGTTATATAACTATAAATTAACATTGTTTCCTTTATTTGTGCTATAAAACTTTGCTCTTGTCCAATTTCCTAATTCTAGGTCTAGGGGAAGTACCCTAAATATTTTATTTATTTGCGAGTGTCAAAATATGCGACATAAATGACCGTATTTTTCCATTGCGTTGAAATAAAAGCTTGTTTTTTACAGATTCAAAGGATAGTAGATCTAAGTATTTCATATAATTTCAACTTCATACATCCATACGTTCCAAAAATGGTCTTCCGCCGTTCGAAAAAGGTTCTTGAGAGACAGACAAACAGACGGAAAACGGAGTGATCTTGTCAAATTCCTTTTATTGTTTTGAGGTACAGAACCCAAAGAAAAAAAAATTGCAATTAATAATAATTGTCATTCCGTAGTATGTTCCTGTTGAATTAATATTGGGTTAGAGGAACCGCGTGGATATTTATTGAGATAACCCTTAATGAGGAATCGGGACAAATAGCCATCCAAACTCTTGACATCACCATGCATAAAAAGGAAGCATGGTGACGGAGTTACGGTTCATGTGCCCTCACCATACACTGCATGGATTATGTAGGAGACATTACTATATACGAAACATTTTAACAAATTCAAAACAAATAAAACCTCTCCTATCCCTCTGGGAATACTTCGTGATTGTAAATCCATGTGATGTTAATGGATGCACTATATATTTGCGTGCATGCACGCAATATGTACGAATTTATGAAAATTTTATATTTGTTTGTCTTCTGACGGAGTAGACCGGTTGCCATAAAATTAAAAAGTAAATATTGCTTTAAATTTAATGTTATATTTTTCTGAAAATTCCATATAATTTTTTATTTTATATACATATAAATGTAGCCCTGCCCTGCCCAGCCCAGCCCAGCCCTGCCCAGCCCAGCCCAGCCCAGCTCAGCTCAGCTCAGCCCAGCCCAGCCCAGCCCAGGTCTGGGCTGGGCTGGGCTGGGCTGGGCTGACCTAACCTAACCCAATCAAACAACACTAACCTAACATAACTTAAACTAACACAACCGAACCCAACTGTAACTAAAATAATTTGTAGCCGTGGCTGATGTATCAAAAAAATTGTTTAAAAAATAATTTTCATAACGAATGTATAATAAAAAAAAAATTATTAAAAATATTTTAAAATAATAAATTATAAATATTTTGAAATAATTGCGTATACCTACGACTGATGAAATAATAATTAAAAATATTTTGAAATAATTGCCTATAGTTACGATTATTTATAACTTATATCTACTTTTTAGAGTTTCATAATCGAATAGTAAAAACGGAGCCCTTATAATTTAATTATGTCCATTTGTCTTAAGAACGCAACTTGACCTGTTAATATTCGTTGTGAAAAAAATTTACAGGAATACATAGTTTTATAAACACGTAGAAACTATAATTAAAATTGTATAGTGAACAAGGAGATTTTTATCTCTCATACTTTCCATATTCCTTGTTGAAATAATAAACAAAATCCCAGCCCAAACTAGCCCACCGGCAGGCTAAGCTGGGCTTTAGCTATATTAACAGGACTAAATTTAAGTAAACAGCAATAAATATTGTTAATATTATAATTTTCATTATTAATTAAATTGATAATAAAATGATCAACATAAAAAAAAATTGGTAAGAATTTAAAATATAAATAAAAATAAGGCAATTACAAAATAAAATGAAAGCCATAAAATTTAAAAAAAAAAGTAACCGCCAACTTCAATGAAAATTTAAATAAATTAGAATTTGTTTCGTTTGGAAGTTGTATAATCAATGATAAGGACAAAAAAATTTGACTCGATCTAAAAAGAATACAAACAATTACGAAAAAAGAAATTATATCAGAATTGTTACGATATATTCGCCGAAAATGTCTGTTATATTTACAACAAATAAAATTATCGAGTTAGGAAGAGATCCAGCAGCTTTGATAGCAATGTTGCAAGAGTGGGGCGCCATAGTCCGTAACATAAAATGTAAAAAATGTAACCACGACAAAATATTAACACCGAAGTCTTCCTGTGTTGACGGTTTCGTGTGGGCGTGCAAAAATGCCGGATATAGAGATAGAACCAAGAAAAGGGTGGGGTGTTATTATAAATTGACTATTCGTCACAAAACATTTTTTGATAAATCCCATCTAACCCTCACCCAAATACTATTATATGTCCGGTATTGAAATATCAGAGAAGAACTCAGAATTTCCAATCACACAGCTTGTGATTGGAATTCGTTTTGCAGAGAAGTCGTGGTTCATTATTGCATAAATAATGGAAACCCTATTGGTAAGGGAAAAAAATTAAAATTCTATAGTATATTCTAATTTATGAAATAAAATAATAGATTATAACATACATTGTTTATTTTCTTTTAGGTGGTATTGGGAAAACCGTTGAGGTGGACGAATCAAAGTTTGGCCGAAGGAAATATTATCGTGGTCATTCCGTGGAGGGTCAATGGGTATTCGGTGGTATTGAGAGGGAAAGTGGCGACTTTTTTCTGTATCCTGTAGAGCAAAGAGACGCCGCAACCCTCGTGCCCCTTATACAACGATGGATTCTCCCCGGAACCACGATAATATCGGATTGTTGGCGGTCATATGACGTTTTACAGGAACTAGACTATCGTCATTTGACCGTCAACCATTCGGTCAATTTTGTTAGTCCGGAAACGGGGGCCCACACCAATATGGTAGAAGGACTATGGCGCCACGCAAAGCACAGAATGCCACAATATCGTCGGGTAAAAGATTTTTTCGTCGGGTACTTAGCAAAGTTTATGTTCATAAACAAAACCCGACGAAATAATTTAGACCCGACGGTTGAGTTCATGAAAGCTGCTGGACAACTCTATAATAGCGATAGTTTTGTAGCAGCATTGGAGGCAACAGAAGAAAGTGACAATTCTGAATAAGGTATGAAAAATAAAATATAATAATTTACACACACAAATATATATATATATATATATATATATATATATATATATATATATATATATATATATATATGATAACATGAAAAATCAATAAAAATTATTTGTTAATTTGTTACAGCTTCAAAATAAAGGTAAAAAAATACACAATGCAAGGTAAAAACTATTTAATATTTAACTAACTACATTAGCCATACAACACATACGCAATTATTAATATTACGTACTGTTCTGTGATTCGAAACAGGGGATGATTCTCTCAAGGTCTCAGGTCTCAAATTTGATAACAGTACCTCGCCAAAAATAGGAAATTAATCAACATAAAGCGACCTCTAGCAATAACTATGTGTCATAATAGACGCCATCTGTGAGGCGCAAAACATAAGACGCCAAACGTAAGTAGCAACCTAGATCATAAACTACAAATTACACATTACGCAAAGTTAATATTGATAAACTTTAAATATGTTTACATATTTCATATTTTAAGTGTTGTGTATTACTTAAATACGTTGTTGAAACTATTATATCATTCTATATTAGTTTTATTAAGTGTATATTTAAAATTTCAGTTGTTATTAATAAGAATCAAAATGGCGTGTACTTTTCATGGATGTAATTGCATTAATAAAAAAAGGCGGAATAATCGTTTTTATCGTTGCCTCGAATATAAAGTTGGTAAGTTTTATTCATTATTGCTTATTACATAATATTTCAAGACAACATTTTAAATATTATTAATGTAAATTCTATAATTTGAGGTTGGAAAGTACAATAGTGTTATTATAAAAACAAAATTCCATCTATTAATAAATTTATAAATAATCTTTCGACGATTTTTTTATGTCATACATTATAAAAAATAGAAATCAAAATTGTTATTTGTTTTTTGACAATTTATAAATATTGATCATTTAAAAGAAGGCTTATATCATTATTTAAAGCAAGATAATTCTGAATTGTATTTATATTGTAGAGAAGTTTATTTCAAATTATTATTTACTAAACATTATATCGAAATAAAAAGCGTCTGGTCCAAAAAAATAAATTAAAATAGACTTTAAAAGAAGAGAGTTGTTAGGGAAAAGGATACAAAATTACAATACTTATTAATTTCAGCACTTAAAAAATAATATTTTCAAATGTTAATATCTGCTGTCTGAAGTAACATTTTTAATTTTACAGATTCTCCAAACTCTGATTGAGAAATGAAGAGTACCATACGAACAACCTTCACAACCACAAAAGATGAAAGAGAGCTTTCATATACAGGTATTTAAAATTTGCAATATAACGATTAGTGTTACAAATTATTGACATCGTCATCAACTAAAGTTCCATAAACTTGCCAATTAATTGTCCTTTAATTTGATACAACAATAGTAAAAAATTAAAAGAAGAAAAAGGAATTCAATTTCAAATTGAAAATAATTTTAAATAAACTTGAAAGTATGGCTTTTGTGTGGTGAAATTAACATTACAATAAAATATCTCCTGTACTCAATACACTTGAAACTATCATGTAATCAAATAATTATTAATTTAGATAGTTTTTATTTTGTATACATTGACGTAACCATTGTAGGTTTCCTCCGGTCCGGCTGGAGAGGCCTCCAGAAAAAATATATCCAAAATAATTGAAATAAAAATTAAAGATTTGACTATTGATGTAAATGATATATGATTTTTTTAAAAGTAATATAAATTTTATAAAATTTTATTGTATGAACAAATTGGTATTTTTGGTTGACTCCTATTAGAAAAGCTAGTGATTATTCATTTTTCAAAAAATCATATAATCATGTGATGATCAATTGTTGAATTTTAACAAAAGTTTCAAAATATAACTCACTTATTAATAGACTACGAAATATTTCTATAATTCTATCTGTATTTGTGTATTATTTGTTTGTTTTCAGATGTACGAGTAGCCCACACTCCTATATACAATTACCACCTAGTGATGCCAGAAAGCTAAATTACAAAACCACGACGCTATTCATAATTGAATTTTTGCATTTATTCAAATTTTATTAAATTTTAATATTAATTGTATTTTAATACCCACACATATATGAAATTGCTATCTAGTGATGCCAGAGAGCTACTTACAGAACCTCGACGTTATTCGCATCTGAATTTTTTGATTTATTTAAATTTTGTGAATTGTATGTTTAAAGTAATTGTATTTTAATAAACACGCATATATGCAATTACCATCTAGCAATGTCGGAGAACTACTTGTAGAAAACAGATAATGTTGAAAACTGAATTTTTTAATTTAAATTTTATTGAATTATATTTTTATGTTAACTATATATTAATATACACTCCTAATGCCATATCAACTAATGATACCAGAGAGCTACTTGCAAAACCCCGACGCTATTGAAAATTAAAATTATTTAAATTTCCTTGAATTTTTATGGTAATTACTTTTTAATACACACTCATATACGCAGTAGCTAACTAGTGATACCAGAAAGTTACTAGCAGAACCCAGACGCTATTCAAAATTAAATGTTTAAATTTACTTACATTTAATTGCATTATTTTGTTCGTAGTAATTGTATTTTAATACACATTCATATGCAATTACTACCTAGTGATGGCAGAGAACTACTTGCAGAAAACTGATATTGAAAAGTGAATTTAAATTTTATTGAATTATATTTTTTATGATATTTGTGTTTTAATATATACACAATTATCACCTAGTAATACCAGGGAACTACTTGTAGCACCTGACAGCTAACCAAAATTTAATTTTTGAATTTATTAAAATTTTATTTTTATAAACACTCGTTGCTATTCAATAATGCCAGAGCTACTTGCAGAACACCAACACTATTCAAAACTCCATTTTCAAATTTATTTCAATTGTATTTCCATAGTAATTGTGTTTTAATACACTCTCATATACGCAATTTCAACCAAATAATGCCAGGGAGCTACTTACAGAACCCCAACACTATTCACAATTGAATTTTCAAATTTATTTAAATTTAATTGATATATGCCATAGTTACTTGCAGAACCCCGACGCTATTCAAACTAAAATTTTTGAATATTTTTAAATTTGATTGAATTTTTATAGTAATTGTGCTAATACTTATACACACACTCATATATCCAGTTGCTAACTAATGATGCTACAGAGATACTTGTGAAACCACTTGCAGAACCCCGACGCTATTCAAAATAAAATTTTGTAATATATTTAAATTTGATTGAATTTTTATAGTAATTGCACTTAAATACACACTCATATATCCAATTGCTAACTAATGATGCTAGAGAGATACTTGTAAAACCCAACACTGTTAAAAATTTATATTTTGAATTTAAATGTTATTGAATTATTATAATAATTACATTTTAATAAGCACTCGTATATGCAGTTGCTATCTAATAATCCAAGAGAGCTACTTACAGAACACTATTCCATTTTCGAATTTATTTCAAATGTATTTTTATAATAATTGTGTTTTAATAGACACTCGTATATGCAATTACCATCCAATGATACCAGACTTACAGAAATTTGATACTATTTACAACTACGTTTTAAAATTTATTTAAATATTCTTGAACAGTGTTTTTATAGAAATTACATTGTAATAACTTAAATTGTATTACTTTGACGTTTATATTTTAATTAATATATTTGTAATAAAATAGTTGTAATAAAAAAATGTTTAAATAAAAAATTGAACCTTTTTTTTAATGCTGTCTATAAACAATAAAGATTACGCCATCAGTGGGGATTAATAATTTCACAAATTTTTAGTGAAGAGAGGAAAAAGGGGATTTACTTTGATAGCAATTGAAAAAATTTTAAAAATATAACCATATGGATTAATTTCAATAGTGCTAACTTTATATGTAAGCTAAGTTTTCTACTTGTACTATTTTTCAAAAACTCACCCTCTAGGTTTATTGACCATACTCCTTTTTGGCGTCCCAAATCACAACCCTTCTTATAGTTAACTTCCAAAGATTCAAATCCCCCATTAATTCCGTTTATACCAATCATTTATACCCACAAAACAGATAATATTGAAAACTTAATATTTTAATTTAAATTTTATTGAATTATATTTTTATGTTAACTATATATTTATATACAATTATCAACTAATGATACCAGAGAGCTACTTGCAAAACCCCGACGCTATTGAAAACTGAAATTATTTATAGTAATTACTTTTTAATGCACACTCATATATGCAGTATCTAACAAGTGATGCCAGAAAGCTACTAGCAGAACCCAGACGCTATTCAAAATTCCTCCTTTTGTTTAATTGTAGCCAACTTCTTATTTAATTTTTATTATATTGTCAATTTTTTTGTTAACAAGCAACAATGACAAATATACGAAATATGGCTTAATCTTTTAAATTGATGATTTTAATGAAATTGGCCTTTTTTCCACACTTGATATTGGCAAAAGTTCCTTCTGGAGATAACAAACGCCATATAAAGAAAAATAAAAATAAAGATGTTATGATTCGAAATATAAACCATAGACAAATAGACTTTATCGTTTTCTGAATGTTGGTAGAAAAAGAGAATGCAGTGGTGAAAGTGACAGGTTAAAAAAACATTCTAATTAAATAACTAAATTTACTTATTTATATTTATTATAAATTATAATTTATAATTAAGTTTTGCTTTCAATTGTGTAATAAGTGCTTCAATTGTATAATAAGTGCTTAGTGATAAAAAAAAGTAAAGTAAGTGGACAAAATAAAGTTTAAAACACATTACTCCGCAAACAAAATCGTCAGGTACAAAAATTTTTAAATTGTTTTTTTTATAATATATAACCATCCGCTGCAGAATTTCTTTCCAGATATATAGTTTTTAATGTATATACTTTTATATGATTTCAAAAAAAATGTCGAAATGTTCCTGGTTGTATAGTGCATTTATACCCATTTTTCAATAATAATGCTTATAAAGTACATTAAATCAATAAATAAAACATTACACACACTACCATGCGTTTGACACACACATGTGTATACATACAATTGACATATGAGTAGTCTATAGTTTTATTTTTCCGCTGGCTTTCCATTGTAGTTTATCTGCCAGACAGTTCGCAAGTTTTTGTGCTTCAACTTTGTTATTTTCTCATATATAATAGTTTTACTATTATATATGAGAAAATAAAAAATTTGATCTTTTATCTAGAATTACAGTTGTTATTATTTAATGTAACATTATTAATAATAATCAAAATATTAATACGTGAAGCAAAAACATTTTACCTCTTTTACGAAAATTACGCGGAAGGAGGAGTATGAAATTTGGCACAGTTAAAGTTTGTATGGAGGAGTACGGAAAGCTAAAATTTTTATATAATAATGCATTAGAAACACATTACATTAACAAAAAACATTACACATACTACCATGCATTTGACACACACACACACACATGTATATACACACATATTGACATACGAGTTGTCCATAATTTTATTTTTCCGCTGGCTTTCCATTGTAATTTATCTGCCAGACAATTTCTAAGTTATTGTGCTTTAACTTTGTTATTTTCTCATATATAGTAGGAAAAAAATTGACCTTTTATCTGAAATTAGAGTTATTACGATTTAATAAAATATTATTAAATTTTCTAAAGGTTAATAATAACCATAATTTAAAGGTTAATAATAACCAAAATATTAATATGCGAAGCAAAACCTTTATACTCCTTTTTACGAAAATTATGCGTCCGGAGGAGTATGAAATTTGGCACAGTTAAAATTTATATGGAGATGAGTGCTGAAAGCTAATATTTTTACATAGAAAGAGATATATAGATTTTATTAGAAATACATGCGTTTGACACACACACATATGTACACACACATATGTAAACACACATATGTACTATTTTGTTTATGGTTGAAGTCTATGGTCAAACTGAGATTAATATTATTTGATTAATAAAATTTGCGGAGCAGTTACATTTAAATGACATAAATGACATTTGCGGAGCAGTTACATTATAATGAATACATTTAAATGTCCACAAAATGTCACTCCAAAAGTATTTTTAAGTCATGATTGTGGATTAATGGATTTAGAGTGCAGGTTTTGCAATGCGAAACATTTTGAATCTGAAGTGACTTTAGGCGACAGAACTGCATTCACTTCGTGTTGTCATAAAGGTAAAGCAATATTACCAGCATTAAGTCAAAATGAATATTTCAAATAATAGTATGATGGACTTACTTCTAATGAACCTTTAACAAAAAATAAGTCGAAAAATTATTTTGAAAATATTCGGAAATATAATTCATGTTTTGCTATGGTTAGCTCAGAAGCCAAAGTTTCCGAGGCAGTTACAAGTGGAGTGTATCATTTCAAAATACATGATGTTTTTTACAACAGATCAGGTCCAATGACTGCTGCAAATGGTCGCTCACCATGTTATGCGCAATTATATTTTTATGATGTTGACACTGCTATCAATTATAGATCACAAGAACGTTTTAATCAAACATGTAACAACACCATAATGCGAGAAGTTTCTCTGCAATTGGAACGCAGTAATCTTTTTGTGCGGTCATTCATTGCAATGAAAGATCATTGTCAGAGAGTCGAAAATCAAAATAAAGATATTTGTATGCTCATTAAAGTAAATCATGATTTGGATCTACGCCGCTTCAATGATGCAGTTCAAACTGATGTAGCCGTAATATTTAGTACGGTTGATGGTGACCCACCTTTTGAACGAAATATGATTTCTTTTTCAAAAGTTAATGGTGTAATTAAAAATATCTCAGTTCTGGATTCATCATTAGATCCTTTAGCGTACCCACTACTTTTTCCCAACGGTGATACTGGGTGGCATGTCAATATTGCACATAATGTACTACATCTAATTCAAGAGCACCCAGAAATAAATTAGCCATGCTTCAGTATGCAGCCTATCGATTTGCAATTAGAGATGATTTCTAATGAAGCTGCTAATTTTAGACCTGATATTATTTTGCATGTATTTAAGTCAAAGTTGAAAGCATTCGTAGAGGGCCTTATACAAAATAACATCTTTGGTAAAGTTGAAGCACTCATTTATACAATTGAATTTCAAAAAAGAGGATTGCCTCATGCTTTAAATGAGCAAGATAAAATTGTCATTGCTATAGATATTGATAAAATTGTATCTGCGGAGATTCCTCACATTGAAACACATCCAACATTATATAAATATGTTGTAAAACATATGATGCATGGTCCATGCGGAGTACTTAATCCTAATTCTGTATGTATGAGAGATGGAAAATGTATAAAAGAGTATCCAAAAGGATTTAATGAAAATATAAGTGAATCGTTAAATGGGTATCCATTATACAGAAGATGTGATAATGGTATTAATGCAGAAGTTCGTGGTAGTTGCCTTGACAATCGGTATGTTGTACCATACAATCCATATTTACTTGCTAAATTTAATTGCCATATAAATGTTGAAGTATGTACTACAGTCAAAAGTGTCAAATACATTTATAATTATGCGTATAAAGGCTATGACAGTGCATCTGTTGAACTAGAGTCTGGTGGAAATGAACAAGGTCAAAATATAGAAATTAATTAAGTTACCAATTTTTCATTGGTCGTTATGTCGGATCAACAGAAGCCATATGGCGCATCTATGAATTACCAATGCATTTTCAGTCACATACTATAATCAGACTTGATATTCATTTCGCGCGTCGACAGAATGTATACTTCCGAGAAGGGCAACAACGTCAAGTAATTGATAATGAAAGACAAACAAAATTATTAGAATTTTTTGAGTTGAATCTATCAGATCCATCAGCACGAGAGTATAAATATACTGAAATTCCTATGCATTATGTGTGGGAAGATTTCCGAAATAAATGGAAGAAGGGAAGCCGTGGAGGTGATAAAATCATTACAAGGATATCCTTACATATATATGTAGTGTCACCAAAAGATATCGAACTTTTTCACTTACGATTGCTTTTATTACATGTCTGTGGTCCGAAATCATTCGAGGATGTTAGAACATACAATGAACTTTTATATCCTTCTTTTGTTGAAGCGTGCCATGCTCACGAAACAGCTTCAAATGATAATGAATGGCGGGAATGTTTAAATGAATCAGAAGAATTACATTCACCAAAACAAATGCGGAATTTATTTGGTTACATTTGTGCAATAAATGTGCCAGCCAATGCATTAGCGTTATGGAATGAATTTAAAGTATATCTTAGTGAAGATTTTCTAAGACTTTACAACGAATAAGTATCCTTTAATAGAGCTCTATTAGAAATTGATGATATTTTGAATGTTCATAATTTGTCCTGTCAAATTCTTGGTTTACCAGTTCCCACATACTCGCAGAGAATAGAAGAAGAAAATACTATTGATATAATAGAACAAGAGATGATGTTTTGTCAGTATTATGAAAGTAAAAATATTGAACAGCGTAATCTCATTGATCAAGTTATTCGTGACATTTTGTATCATGATACTGGATACAATGTTTTTTGTTTAACCGCTCACGCTGGTTGGTGCAAAACATTAACTCAAACAGCATTAACTCACAAATTAAATTCGCTTAATCTTCGTTGTATTCCAACTGCGTTCAGTGGCATAGCTTCTTTACACAATGTGTTTAAATTGCCTATACCTATTTTAGAAAATTCTGTATCAAATATTACTGCAAATAGTAGCTACGGTAGTTTCATAAATTTATCATCATTGATAATTATTATGAAGTTTCTATGTGTCCTTTGCAAGCGTTGAAAATCATAGATATGATCTATGTGATGAAAATGATAAACATAGAGTGTTTTTTTTTTAAATGTTATTGAAATACCTCATCAATTAATAGGAGATAAAAATAATATTATCGATGAGGTGTATGGAAATATTTCCCATGACATACTCTCAGAAAATATATTGAATTCTGTTATTTTAGCACCTACAAATGACGATTGTACTTTGATTAATACTGATATACTTAATCAAATTCCTGGTGAACAGCGAACATATCATGGCTATGATAAAATAATTTGTGATAATGACAATGACATCAATAACTATCCGGTAGAGTTTTTAAATTCTTTGTCTATTAGTGGTTTACCACCGCATAAGTTAGTATTGAAAGTTAATTGCATAGTTTTATTGATCAGAAACTTAAATACTAAGGGCGCATTAGTCAATGGAACAAGATGGATCGAAATTCAATAGATTGCGAAGTTTTAACTGGGACCGCACGCAGTAAGAGAATTTTGATTCCACGTATAAATTTAACGTACTCTGGAACTATTTTACCGTTTAACTTTCAAAGAACACAATTTTCTATAATACCTGCATTTGCGATGACAATAAATAAGTCTCAAGGGCAAACATTCCAAAAGGTTGGAATTTTATTGAATCGGCCAGTTTTCACACATGGGCAATTGTATGTCGCAGCAAATAGAGTCCGTTCATTCGATGGTCTAAGGTTTTATATTTCCGAATATAACGGTCAAGGACGTTTAGCAAACGATGAGAGTTTTTACAAAGAACATTGTTTTCAGAGAGGTTTTATATCGGTAATTATATTATCGCAATATGCGATAAAAAATGCTATTCAATGGAGAGCATTTTTTACCGCATAATTTTTTTATTTCGCATCATCTTACAGCATGTTCTGTTTCAATAATTTTTTTTAAAAATAGGTATTCTTTATTTTTCTCCTTTTTGAATTCCATATAATTTATTTTTTTTAAATAGGAAAATAACAACGTTGGCGAAATCTGTGGTTATAGTAGTATATAGTCTTTGACAATAGAACCTTAATAATGTTTGAGCATTATATTTAAATAATTTATATTAAATAATTTATAATTCAAATTTATTATGGTCGAATTTCGACCACTGGGCGACCACTAGTTACATGAAAATCGTCGAAAATATTTTAGATACATTTAATATCAGTCCAATTTCAACTACATGGAAGATACCAGAGGTGAAGAAAAATGTTTTGATATACGGCTGGTCTTTCTATAAATTTGTTGTAGAGTAAAGTTATTGACGTAACAGATCAGCGTATTGAAATATGGACACAAATGCAATAAAATATATGTTCTGCTACCGTTGCGACAAGTATTTTTTTTATATGTGTGCACCGCATCAAATAATTTTAGTATTCTGTATCGATAGATAAAATAAATGGCAGCCAAATTATTTATAAGAATGCAATGTCAGAAATAAATATTGACTATGCTATTGGTAGTACGTGATGTAAAACTTTGCTTTAATTTCTAGGAACGTTCCCCACATATTTAATAATAGTCAATTATTTGTATATGGCTCGATTCTTACTAAAGTAATAATATAAATAATTTATCTTGTTTTCGCAGGCCATTCGGGAGCGGGAAAAATATTTTCAAGCTCAACTATGGTATGTGGAAAGAAACAATGGCCGATTTTCAAAAAATAACAAGGTTATTTTTATTTTGGAGGGATGTGAAGAAACGCCACTCAAATACATGTAACAGAGGGGTGAAGAAAAATTTAGTGCATATATATAAATATAAAAAAAATATAAATGTGTCAAAATAATTATTTAAAGTACATATTTGGTGAGATATGCGCTTCTAAAGTTTTAAGAAGAGTGCCCCCCGTCTAACTTTTCTATTACCATGGGTATCATTTTGAGAAAATTACTTTAGTAGAAATTTAAAAAAACTCAATAAATATTGGTTTGAATAAGATGTGTTGTGCAGTTTTTGAAATATAGAAATGTTCCAGTAACGACTATAGAAAATAATAGTTTATTTAGGTTTTCTAATATATACAGCTTATACACGTGACGGGCTTATTGCTATGGGAGTATCTCTTACAGCCAACCTGAATGTACGATCCACCCCACTAGATGCGCGCAGAGAATCAAATCCGGGTTCCTGAGATACGCGACACCACCATAGATCGTGAGCCTTGTGATCAACCCAGCACACCGCGATAACTGAAAATAGGCCACCCATCCTATGTTAACAAAAATATAGCGTGAGCATAGGTCCTCGAACAATGTAAATTTCTACAAAGAACGATCCTTTGCATATAGAGGCTTTCCGCAATTATTATCAGTTCATCTATCTACATTGCGGTGGACCATCCCACTCTGCAACTTCTGATGCATGATCAACATTCGAGAAAATTTCTTCCTAAACGGTCACCTGTTCTGCGTGCTATATGGGCTGCGAATTATTACTTCAGTCTGCCAATGTTATAAGCTATGGTCTTGACTTTATTTCTTCTACTGATTTCCTCACTTCAGCTCATATCTCATGGAAAAATTCCATGCATAGTTTTTTACAGTCCGCTGAGTTATTTGAAATCTTTTCACGAAGCCAATAATAACGTTTTCTAATAATTTAGTCTCACTTCCGTATGTAATCTGGTAACAAAAATTGGTTGAAGACTTTCGTCTTCAGACACTTGGAAACCTTGAAAATATGGCAAATATTTAAATAAATTTACAGAATCTTCATAATCAATTAAAATATAAATTACTTCATTCATAAAAATGATAATTAACTATCAGTCGCGTCTATTTTATCGTCGACATTTGTCTCTTCGGAACTGTTTACGACCTTTTATAAGTCAGTAATTACAATATAAACGACGTCAGAAATAGTCAATTATGGAATAATTTTGTTTGATAAATACCTCGATTTATTCAGATTAAATTCATCTGACACAATAGGGTTCGATTTGTAATTTGTATACAAAAAGCATTTCCTGTTCAAAATAACATTAATTGCATAACCCTAATAGTATTTCTTGTAAAGCAAAACGAGCACGGAAAAAGATAGCATGTTCCACAAATGGCTTTATACGAGTCCTATGCATGATAATGAAGTTTTTAATGTCCCTTCAAATTGAATGAATTGGTGACCTTAACCTTTAAAGCGACCCCGTGTAGAACATTTTGGTGCACATATGTGTAACTACCTTTTCTGGTTTTATTTAATTGTGTTAATTATTTACCTTATAACCAATTTGCACTGTTGTCGAATTAAATTACCAGATAGTATTAAAAGAATTGATGTTTATTGGATAAAATAAAAAGAAGAGATGGTCAATTAATATGTCTAAATAAATTTGAAGAACCGACCGATCGGATGCGGTTAAAGAAGGAAAACATTTTAAATCAAGACACTATCAAAATTCGCATATGATTTAATAAAAAAGCTCATATTCAATAAAATAAAATAATTTATTATTATTGCATTTGACGGATAAGAAATTTAATTTTCAATTGAAAGATTTTTAATTTATAATTTTATCTCAGTAGTGTAAAAGAACAAAGAAATAAAAGTACGTAAAGTATGACTCAACACAATAAATACGACGTGAGAATAGGATAAAATGAGAAATTCAAGCGAATAAACGAGACTTACAGATTAAAAGTGCTCTGTGTTGTAGGTAATTTATCAATTTAATCGAAAAAGCATAATTTATTCAACCTTGACATTTTTGTAAAGAAAAATTGTTTTATTTACCAATCAAAAAACATATCTAAATAATTTAATAATATTACATTTAACGGATAAGAAATTTAATTTCCATTTGAAAGATTATAAATTTCTAATTTTCTCTCAGCAGTGCAAAATAATAAAGGCATAAAAGTAGTGACGCAACACAATAAAGACGATACGGAAGTAGAATAAAATGAGAAATTCAAGTGAGTAAACAAGACTTAGAGATTAAAAGTGCTCTGTGTTGTAGGTAATTTATCAATTTGGAACCGGAGAGTAGCATGAAGCTGAAGGTGCTTTCTTAGGTGGAGTAAAATTTCAACGATGGACAAGTAAATAATTTAAAACATTGTATAAATATCAATGCAAGTTTCTGCTTCGTCGTTTATTTTTTACTTAAGTACCAAAAAATAAAAATAAATCTGTCGTGGGTTGGAGATTTTTATCAATACTATGGAAAATATTGGCTTTATGCGTGAGCAATACCTAAATAGGAATAAACAACTTAAAATATTTCGTAAGCTTTAATATTTCAATACATAACAATACCTTTGTAAATACTTTGAAAATGTACAAATGCTAAAATCTTTTTACATTAGTAGATTTTTTACCTAATATTTACCGTTACTAGAAACATTTGCTGGATATAAATTTTATGATGGACATAATCATATATAATTTCCTTCAATTTCGATGATAATTATAATGTTTGAAATGATGGTTTTTAATTCTTTAATAATTATATTAATAACTCCTTGGTCTTAAATCGGTGATGCTTTATAGAATGTTTTTTTTATCTACTCAAAGTTAGAGCCAATATCTCTCAAGCTTAGATTGTTTATGCTTGAGATTTGGGCATACTTTAATTTACGCAGTGGTGTAAGCCGTACCAAATCGTGATATTTTTTATATATTCCTTTGATCATTTGAGGATTGTAGTATTGTATTTTCAATTTATTCGTCTTTTATGCTCTTTGCACATGTCGTATGTTTTTGTTCAACTTGTGGGAGCGGAGTTTTTCAAAAAATAAATTAAAAAAAAGAAGCAAAATATAAAATAATTTTTTCACATAAATGTAATTACATTTCCTTCCCAGCGTAAATTCTCATTTTTATTATTTACTATATTCTAGTCAATACGTAATTTTTTTTATGCAATATCACTGTGACTAAAATAAACTATTTTTAGTGGTATGTCAACTATTTTCCCGTACATCGAACTTTGTTCCCCATAGTAACTTGATTTACCAAGTAACTTGGAACAAACACGGCAAACAAAAAGAAGGTACTTCTTCAAGTTTTTACATCAAAATAAAACAAACGACGTGCAGCTTACGTTAGAAAAAAAGATAATATGTCTTTGAGTTAACTTAGTCCAACTTCAACAGGCAAACATTTAGGCAATAGGAATTTTGAAGAATTTTATTTCCATTCAAACTTTCCAAATTTTATTATAAAATACGTTATGTTGTTTTCTGTTTGCACATTACACTCATATAAATGAAAAGGTTTACGATTTATCATACGGGTACAACATAAACAAAGACATTTTGTACACAAAACTGAGAATTTTTTTATTAATATTTTTATAATTAAAAACGTGAATAAGAATTTTTCATCGTTTATTATATTTTTTGTGCATACCGCTGTTAATTGTTTTAAATGGACAATACAAAATTATGGCTTATTAATTTTCTTGTTTGAACGTATCGTCATAATTTTCCATGTCTCTATTTATTAGCCACCTGAAATTACATTACTAATCATAACCAGTAAATAAAAATTTTTTCTTTACACTATACTTATATCTTCCATATCCCTAACATGTCACTGTCTTGTTTTTTTCTTTAATTCATTACTAGTACTATTAGTAATTTTTCATATTTATATCTATGTAAATATCCTAATTTTGCTAAAAAATATCTGCAGTTTATAACAGTACTTACCCTCTCACTTAATTCAAAATAGTTAACTATATGAGATTTTTCTTGTAGTAATAAGTCCGCCACTACTGCTTAGTATTCTTAGCTTATAGCAAAGTGTGACAAAATAAATGTAAGATTTCATACAATTCTAATTTTTCCTTTAAATAAATAATGAAAAAAGGTGACATGTCTGCCTTGCAATTTTGAGTCCACTTCAGCCTCTGTACAGAGTGACTAATTAGAAACTAGCCAAGTGGCGGAGACAAATGACTTTGGAGAGAAGTAAAAAAGAGGAAGGAAATGCATTCTATTTTAAGAAATAACATACTAAGAGGATGAATTTAGTGTTTGCAAGTTTTATTTATTTCGCGCATTTTAATTTAAACGTATATTGCGATTTAATTAATTTATTTGTTTCGACTTAGCGGATTTCTTTTTAATTCAATGTAGTGAAACGGATCGTTTAAAATATTCGCACTTTGCACAAAGCATTGAGGAATAGAATTGCCTTCGTCGTTTTAAAGGGAATAAATTACTAATCGTTGTAAAGTTATCGATTAAAGATATAGAATAAGGCTTGCCGCCCGTGTTGTGCTAATAAATACGAACTTTAATTAAATTCTTGGCTTGACAATAGAAATTATATTTAAAATTACTTGAAATTATATTTCAAGATGTGGTTCCCAAACACGTACGGGGAGAACTTAAATTTTTTTTCTTTAAATTATTTTTCTTTGTGGAGAATGTAAATCTACCATTAATAAATATAATTTGTTTTTGGATATGCTTACTCTTATCCTAACTTATCCTTCCGTAGAAAGCTAAAATTTAGCTTTAATATATCTCATATGTTGTGTTTGAACAACTAAGAAGAGCTAACTGCAGAATAATCAAAAACTTATGATTAATAAAAACGATATTTTAAAATTATTCTTATCGTTGAAGTGCTTCATACATTTATTGTTTCTATTATGTATATATATATATGTATATATATATATATATATATATATATATATATATGCATATATATATATATATATATATATATATATATATATATATATATATATATACATGTAAATAGATAAATATATACCAATATTTAGAAAAAAAATTAGACATTCAATAAAAACGGTGTAGCTGATACGGGTGGAACTAAGTAACTCTTACAAAAATTAATTCTTAAATCTTAACAATGCGTGAACGGACTGTGTATCGAAAAGAGTTTCAAGATTCACCCCTAACATTTTTGAAAGACTTATTCAAAAATATTCTATAACGAGAACGTGAAAAAAATTACTCACCTTAGAGGAGTTACCCAAAAAACTTTTTTTTGAGATCCTGTTTCATAAGTTTGTAGAGGTTATAAATAGATATAATCAAGCCAGTATTTCAGATTTATAACGTTTATAGTCTGCGAAAAAAATAGCTGTGACATAGAGACGGACTTTCAGCCCTTCTTTTTTCTTACGCTTTCTTTCCATTCAATTCCATGTCATGTATATGTAATTTTGTTCCCTGTATATATTTGTTTCCCTGTATCATTTTTTTATCGATTATTGATAAATTTTGTGATGTTGTTTGTTCGTATAATTTTCACCTTATTACACCAAATACACTTTCACTTTCGATGGATGATTCGGAGAGAACGTTCCGTAGCAATTAATAAGTCTATTCTGATCTGTAAAATAAACTACACCAGTAAGATCTTTACACTCAAAATATTTGAAAAGAATTACAACAATAAACAAGAATAAGAATTATGAACCATAATGTTATGCAAACTTCATCATAGGGTACAAACACGGTGTGCAGAACGGCGGTCTCTTCCAAACGTCCGAAGGTGTACACAGACAGACACTTCTATCTTGAATGCATCAGTGCATAAGTAGTAACTCCATCTTGAATGCATCACCAATCAAGACATAAATGGCAGTTTAAAAATACACAGCCTGCTAGCGTTGCAGTGACGGCGAGCTGTCTTTATAAATTAATGGAAAATAGCTGTTTTAGGACAGGAGAATAGCGTTTATCTTTAAAAATATGAATCTGTATTTTAAAAGAGGTCGATAAAATGGCATTATGGTTTTTAATCGAATTGTAATGTATGAAAGTAGATAGATTAATGAACTGAATGTGTTTTGTTGATGAGATGGTTTTATATTTGTGATATTTCGTTACGTAAAAATTATTTCATTTCTTTAACTTCTTATTCTATAAAATTTAAAGTAGCAAGTGAACGTAACGAATAAACGTGGTGCGTATTCTACAGTATACTCTTTAAATGATGTGTATTCCAAAACAGAATTACAATTAAAACCGAAGATTTAATTACTACTTAAAATTATAGAAAGTCTATACAACAAACATTCGCGACGTTCATATATTTTCCCTCATGATATATTTTCATAGGATAGATCCGTCTAAAATTTTAAGGGTCACCAATATGAAAACACTACAATTATTTCCTAAATGATCGCCATCAAAGTCCGAAATTAAAAAGGAAACATTTTCAATTATTTTTGCATAAAATAACTTTAAATACTATAATTTCAAAAATATAAAGTTTTATGAACTATCAGAAAATAATTCTTAATATTTTAAAATAATATCATGAGCTTGACTCTTTGTAAAGTGTTGGCGTAACTCTTTTTAATAATTTTTGTAATAGATATGAATCTGAATAAGGAAAATTGAAACATGAGATAAAAAAATCTCAAATATTTCATGTCTTTCTTTTTGTTATTCATATTAATGAAAACCAACCCTGTGAACAATATAAGCAATAATTTACCTGTTATGACTATAAAAAGTAAATTAGTAACGATTCTTCGATTACATATAGAGTTATTAGGTAATAAATTAATGATCAGAAACCCTGTAACATTAATAATATATAACATAATATAAATAACATGAATACTTCAAGATTGATTCAAACAATTAAAAATACTACTATACGATGTTGAAAAAAAAATTAAATTTAGACTAATGCGTGGAATAACGTTTTTGTACCTTTTGCAACTAGGATATAAAAAGAAAATCTAGTTTTTATAAATAGGGGAAAATAAGCAGCAAATTAAGCGGTATGAAAAAATCAATGATTAGATTTATAAAATAGTTTTCATAATTTTCAGTTTCAAGCCAATAAATAATATTAATATGGACAAAAAAAAATAAATAATTAAAACTAATTTAATTAGCAAACCAGAATTTAATACCAAAAGTGCATGGAAAAATATCTTTACGTTTCCCAAAAATCATGTAAAATTTTTGGGTCTCATTCACGTGGATATGTTATTTAAAAAAATATTATTAATAACACTTTTTATTTTCACGATTTCATAGACAACGCTCGTGTTCCTTTTATTACAAATAAAAAAAAACTTTTTATTTCAAAAACTTTATATATTAATTTATTTAGATCAAATATTGAACCTTTTAATCTGTAATGTAAATTATAAGCAATTACGGTTAGTGTTACTGTTGGCTATTTGTCATAAATTACCAGTATTGCATTTGTCAGTCGCATTTCCATGGATATTTGTTATTTTAGTGACTTATGAGGCTAAATCTTTAATTCTCTACCTTTAAAAATGAATAAATTATTATCTAATCATGATAATTTTTACATTAATATAATAATTAAAAAACTTGTCAATTAAAAATAAAACTCTCATTATAAGGGTTCCGTACATGTTTAGGAAATTTAAAATCGTTCAGAATAGACAGTATTTCTATTAAAATATATTCAATTATTATATTCAATGTATATATATATATATATATATATATATATATATATATATATATATATATATATTGTCTACTAAATCTTCGATAGGCGTATTTGGTGTATATTCAGAAATGATAAGATCTAGAATAATTGCAATAGTTTTTCTACAACCTCCCATAAGCTTCTTAAACTCTGTTTTTTTTAATAATAGAGTAGTTAGTACTCCCGGAAGAAGGGTGAGATGCGTATTTTTGCATATTTTTCAATATATCTCTGAAGACACAATATCTGTAATTCCAAAAAAATATTCAATGGATACATATGACTTGCTGTTTCTAACGGTGTCCCTCACATTACACAGAATTATACTTTTTTCGAGTGCTTCGTCTCCACTTCCTCCCGTTCCCAATTTTTATGTGAGTACTTTTATATTTTACCTACTGAATTAATATGTATTATAATTCTGCCACATTTTAAGTTCCTATGTCAAAAGATTTCCGAAAAAAGTGACAGTGACCGATAGACATACGAGAAATCATAAAGAGATCCGTTTTTCCTTTTAGGATACGGAATTAAAAAAAAATAAAATTCAAATGTATTTCTCGTGAAATAAAAGAAACGAGTGAATATCTGGGCTCTTCGTTTCCTAAATAATTTGTTACTGGTGCACACTTACAAAAGGTGCAAACTTGTGAAAAAGTCATACGGTAAGTGTTGTTTCAAATATTATATTAATGCAAATTTATACTCAAACAACTGCAATGCACTGTTTATGTTCTATTGCAAATAAATAAAATATTGCATGGAGAAAACAATTTTCGTTGCTATTTATGTTAAAAAAATACGAGTGAATGTTAGAAGCCTTAATACTTTCATTCCGCCTTGTTTTTTGCATAAAATATAGGTTTTAATATTAGAAGTTATGTTTGACTTCACTTTATCTCTAAATTTCTTTACATAACCTGTTTTATTTTTTGCGAGTATTTTAAAAATAAAACACTTACTTCTTCCGATTCAAAATTTGATATGATATGCTCGCCTACTCTATCTTAAAACTAAGTTTTTGAGATATAGTAGGCGAAACATTTTCTGTATAAGTCATATATTTTAAAAAAATATCATTTTAAACAAACAACAATCGTCTGTTTAATATCAATTTATTCATATTGATAAATTGCAGATAAAATCTCTTGAATCAGAATCAGCAAACAGAAACCCCAGAATCAGAACCTGTATTTTCCGCTGCAATGAAAGTAATATCAGGAAAAGAGATTATATTAAATCTGGAAGCAATATATTAAAAAAGTAGTGGATATATGAATGATATCGGAAATACATATAAATTGTCTGAAATATATGTAAACCTGTTGGTTTACATATATTTCAGATATAATAATTCATTGAAATGGCTGTATATGTAACTTGTTATTTTAAATTATTATTTCTCAACTTACTTTCAATTTTGTGGGCTTTTATATTCAGCCTCAGAGATTTCACAAATGTAAAAGTGAAATCTCTAGTTATTATAATTTGTTCATTTAAATATTATTGAGTTCATGTGTTTAAATATTAATATTAATAAAAATACGTAATCTTTAAAAATTTAGACCAAAAATCAAATTACTAAATGTTCAGCTTTCTTGGCCACGCCCACTCTAAAAGGTCCAGAAGAAAATTTCCATGGTCACCTTTTATCTGGATTTGTCCAAAAATATTGATCGTGTAACATTTTAAATCATACTTGTTCATAATGGAAAAAATATCGCGAACGGGTATTATAATATTCTGACAAGGCATACAAGATTAAGTTAATGTACAGCTAATTTTAAAACACTATTGCAAATTGTTGGTTGCAGTGTTCTTAAGATTAGACTTTTATATACACATCAGTAGAATATAATGCTGGCGTTCTACAAGCAAATAATGCTTGCGGTTTACATATGGAGAATATCCTTATTAATTCGATTATTAAACTAATTATAATCCTTTTGACTAATTTTGAATATAAAATCTAATAAACATAAAACAATACAAATACTTAGAACGATGTTGTGAAATTATCCTTAAAATCATGTTTGAAACAATGAGTACGCAAACATTTATTGTAAATATTTCGTCCCTAAAATAAATAGTACTAATAAAAAACTTTCGTTGGAAATATTACGATAAAAGGATTTCATGTAGGTGAAATGGGGATTTAATGCTAGTTTTTCGCATTACAATCAATAGTTTACACTATGTGATGCCTTAATAATAAATAAAGCATTAATTTCTTGGTAAAATACTATTGAACACAAATTCTCATAAATAACAAGACATTTATTCCTATCAAAGTTCTTATTAGCAACACGTTTAGGATACGGCCACGGAAGGATTTTGGAACGCACTTCTAACTTGTTTTAAGGTAGAAATATATTTTTGTTATCCAGATCATTACTTATAAGATTGTCCAATCATCATATCAGTCAGGGCGTATTAAAATGTCAACAATTCATAAGGAGTTTTTATTATGAATTGACGTAAAAAATACGAAAGTTTAGTCCTTTTCTACGATGCTCCAAAAATTGGATATGCTCTTGTGTGAAATGGAAAAAGTGTATTATCATTTTCTTCATTGGATTTAAAAAAATTATAATTTTATTTTGTTTGGACTAACTAAAACTTACTTTAATTAATTATTTCGGTAAGGGGTACTTTTGAAAAGCGAACATTATTATTGTATAAAAGTTCACTGTGTTAATTATAAATTTTCATGAGCTAAGTAACGGACAAAAGTTAGTATTATATAGGTGCATTCTAGATATCAGATGAATATATAAGTACAATTCTTATCCTTAAATATAATTTTAACTTAAATTTTTATTCAGAACTAAATAAAACTACGTGGTGTATTATTTATTTATTTAAATTCTAAATCACCACCTAGATTTCGTGGAATGACAACATCTTCAATTCGTAAAGATGATCTTTGCAAATAGCCCACCTGAAGGTGTTGTCCCACGACGAAACCTAGGTCGTAGTCAAGAGTTTAAGTAATGTAGAAATAATACTACATCACGTTGTGTAATTCAATATAGAATGAAAATTAAGTTGTCATGAATTTCTACAAAATTGATGCGAAATTTGTTCAATATAAGCTTAACATTAATCCAGGCAACAGTTGTGATCGAAAAGTTTTTATTTCAAAACAATTCCGCTGCTTTAATAAGATATTTATATAAGCAAAGTAACGTGTAAAAGTTAGTATGAAATCATCCAATTGATATTAAAAAAAATTCAAATTCTAAAGTATAAGCTTAACTATATGCACAAGGTAAGTTTGAGATGCAAAGGTTAATTACTTAAAAAAAAAGTCTACTACATTAAAAAAAATCATATCAGCGAAGTCACGGACAAAAGATGTTATTATATTTCCTGATCGATGAATAGATACATAATGAAAATTATTATTCTAAATTAAAATGATATATATATATATATATATATATATATATATATATATATATATATGTGTGTGTGTGTGTGTGTGTGTGTGTGTTTGTGTGTGTATCCAAGATATTTTTGGAATGCATTCATTATTTCTCGAACAAAACTTTTCTGCAGTAATACAAAATCTGCAGGAGCGACATCACAGAACAAAGCTACAATTTATTATATTTTCTAATCGTCGGATGGCACTTGTAAGACTTATTATTGTATAAATTGAGGCTCCTATAGAAAACTTTATTATCTTGGAAACCACACCGGTGCGTCAATAAAAAATTAACACGAAGGAAACCACGGATTATATATTCTTGTAATGGATGCATATGGATATTTGTATCTCAGAATATAAAATTATATCAAATAAGGTTTATTGTATCGGACTATATGACATCATTTAATAAATGTATTTATAATTATTTACAAAAAGTTTCGTAAAAAAATTATCTTAAAGTGAACTGAAAATATCATTGTATAAGGTTAATAAGGCAATAACTCATACTGCTGCCAAAAAGTTGTTTTATTTAAATTGTTTAGTGATAAATCCGAAGTTTTATCGCTTTAGAAAAATATTTGTATTTAAGATGTTTATTTGAACATAATAACGGCTTTCTTTTAATTCTTACAATCTGAGTTCCGATATTGAATATATTTGGCGTTAATTTTGTAGAATTTCATTATTCACAATTAAATGAAACTACGTGATGTAGTATTATTTTTACTTTCTTTAAGTTCTTCACCACAATCTAGGTTTCGTTGTATTACAACATCTTCAGGTGGGATATTAGCAAAGATATCTCTGCTAATATCCCACCTGAAGATGTTGTAATACAACGTTGTAATAAAAATACCCTTAAATACATTGCCATTCAACGACTAGAAAATATAATAAATTATAGCTTTTTTCTGTGATATCGCTCCAGCAGATATCATATTGCTGCAGAAAACGTTTCTTCGAGAAATAATGAATTCATATTTACTAATATGTTTTAAAACACAAGTTGTGCTTATATTTTATTTTTAAATTGAAATATTACAACGAAATCAAACTATGCATCCACTGTATTTATTTATGACCTGCTGCCATCGAATAGATGACAAGTTCATAGTGAAATGTGAAACAGATTAAAATAATATTATAAGTTCATGCGTTAAATTTTTTGTTCTTTAAAGTATTACTTAGAGCTTTGAACAGCTGATAATTCAGTATAGAAACTCTAGTGTCAAACTAACTAAAGATTGACGGAGTAATCGCTCTTAGAATTTATGACATGTATGTTTGGTGTCATGAAAAATCAGTACTATTAAATATTTAATCTAAATGCATATAGTAAGTCTTTACATTTATCATTGGTCTCCTCAGAACCAAATTCCAACAAATAAGGTCACTGATAAAATATTAAACAGATGCTTCTTGTTTGGTCAAAAATTATTAATTTTTTTAAATACCTATTCTATCTCAAAAACTTACTTTAGGGCATATCACGTTTTAAATCGAAAGAAGATAGTGTTTTACTTTTAAGACTTGCAAAAATTAAAATATAGGTTATGTAAAAAAATGCAGATAAAATGTAGTAAAAAGTGATTTCTAATATTAAAATGTTAAGGGCTTCAACCTTTTTTTTTATTTTTCTAAACGGAAACTATTCTCCTAAACGGAAAAACGGATTTCTTTATGATTACTCATATGTTTGTCATTGCCCCTTTTTTCGGAAAGACTTTTTTCGGAAGTCATTTGACGTAGAAACTGGAAATTTGGCAGAATTATAAAAAATATTAATTAAATAGGTAAAACTTAAAAGAAGACACATAAAAGTAGAGGGTGGAAGAAACGAGAGACGAAGCATTTGAAAAAAATATGATTCTATGTAAAATGAGGGGTATCTTTGAAAGAGCGGGTTACATGAGTCTCTTGAATATTTTTCCGTAATTTTAGATATTATATCTTCAGAAATATACATTTAAAAAATATGCAAAAAATATGTCTCCCACCCTAATTTTGGGAGTATTAACCACAAAATAATTAAAAAAAACAGAGGTTATGGAAGCTTATGGGAGGTTGTAGGAAAACTATGGCAATCATTTAAGATCTTATAGTTTCTGGAATATGCACCAAATTTTTAGGCCTATCAAAAATTTAGTAGGCGATATATTTACATTGCCTCAACTTATTGTATATATTTTAATGGAAGTACTGTACATTCTGAAATGTTTACAATTATCTAAGTATGCACGAAACTCCCATAGTGAGAGTTATATTTTTCCTTCACAAGTACTTTTAATTATTATAATCGTGTAATAATGGTTAAATGTAGAAAATTTTAGAATTAACCTCATAATTTACTAAAATAACAAATATCGATGAAAATGCAACTGACAAGTGCAATACTGGTAATTAATGATAAATAACCAACCGTATTTGCTAACCGTGTTCGACACTAACCGTATTTGCTTATAATTGACACTACAGAATACAAGATTCAATATTTGATTATTTATGAGTTGATTTAGAATATTAATATGAAAAACCAAGAGAAAGACATGAAATATTTGGAATTTTTATAGCTCATGTTTTAATTTTCCCTATTCAGAATCATACCTATTATAAAAATTATTAAAACTACTTACGCCAACGCTTTGCAAAGAGTCAGCTCACACTATAAATGATTTTAAAATTTGAAGTCTTTTTTGATAGTTTTTAAAACTTTTTATTTTTGAAATTATAGTATTTAAAGTTATTTTATGCAAAAATAATTGAAAATGTTTTCTTTCCAATTTCAGACTTTGATGGCGATGATTTACGAAATAAATGTTTTGTTTCCATTTTGGCGAAAACCTTTAAAATTTTAATGAAAATATATCATAAGAGAAAATACATAAACATAGTGAATGTCTGTTGTTTAGTCTAACTCTTAAGTAATCATTAAACCTTCGGTGTGAATTGTAATTCTGTTTTTAATTACACATAGTTGAAAAGGTTTTACTATAGAACCACGCACTACGATCGTTCGTTACTTTTATTTGCTCCTTTAAATTGTATAGGATAAGAAGTTAAACAACTTAAACCAATTGTAACGTTACGAAGTATTATCATTATTTAGTCCATTTATCTATGTACTTTCAAATATTACAATTCGATTATAAATCATAATGCAATTTTACTGTTTTCCATACACTTATAAGCACAGCTTGCCGTCACTGCAACGCCAACAAGTAGTGTATTGGTACAACAGGTAGTGTGTAAACTTTTATATTTAATTAAAATAGAATGTTTTTTATTATGATTCTTATGTCATACATCACGTAGTTTTATTAATTTGTGAATCTGAATTCCTTTTAAACTTTTTGTTCATCGATTTTTGTATCACTGATATGTTCATTTCACTCACCCAATGACCACAAAGCACCAGACATGGAAGCAAATCAACGAACACTCGAACCAGGCTGACCGGAAGCGAAATAATTGATGCACACCGCGAAAAAGGGACGAGCGGTCTCGTTCAGATTCCGGTCCTGCCAGGCATTGGGGATACGATTTATTAAGCATTTAATGATCCCTTCGAAATTAACGCATTCGGAATCCTTTATATTTATGACATGGCTAATGTGCGAAATTCTGTAGATAATCTGAATATTACCTTTGCGTTTATACTAAATTGAAATATTACTTGGCTCCCCTCCAGAATACATGTTAATTCCTTTAAAATAAAAGTTCCGTCAAATGAAACATTTTATCTACCGATAATCGAAAAAAATATGCTCGATCACAAGGTCTGCCAAGATTAGATAAAAAACCATTTATCTTTTACATATAAAGTTCTTTTTTTTAAATTATACTTACTAAGTATATAAAACTTAAATGTGACGGATATTTCATTATCAATGCATACTTAATTTACTTATTAAAACAATAATTGCATTTTAGGCAATACTTTTTTTAATTTTTGTATGCAGGCATCTGCTTCTAAGTGAGCATTCTCAACATTTTGACATATATTTATATATCACTAGGTCGGTACATTTATTCAGTTGTCAAATTCTGTAGGTAACTGTAGTAAATTTTTTTGAGGTGGAAAAAATGTTGTCCATGCATAGGGTGATTTAATCTTTGAAACAAGCTTTAGTCCAGTTAACTTATGTTTCGATTATACCGTACTTGAGCTAAAAATTTCTGCTAGTACATTTGCAGCAAATTAGATCTGTCCTGCAAAATGGGTAAATAACGAATAAGCAACTTATGTCAGTTTCTGTCAATTACATTAAACATCTTCAACAAAAAGGCACCATAAAATGCTGCTGTCACATTTGTTCCGTGAGAACTCCATATATCGTGACGATTCTGTGACAATTGTAAGACGATTCTGTGACAATTGTAATTTTGATTAAAATTTAATTTCCGTTTAAAGTGTTCAGCCCGCATTTGGTAAAAATATTCTCTATTGATCATTTTCAACGACACACTTTTGCCTCCATAATGTTACAGTATCCATTTTTATTTCACTTAAAATTTAAGCTGGAACCTAACGGTAAGACAAATATTTTGAATATTTCTCAAAATACAAAATGAATGTTTGGCTAAAATTCTGGTAACAAATCATTTTTTCTCACAAAATGCTTAATAATTTTTATTAAGATACATCGAAAGAGTAAATCAATTGTTCAATGTTCAAACATAAATTTCATCATTCAATGTTCTTTGCTTCCTGCTCGTGAAAAGTCACTTATACTTCACGTCTTTCACTAAAACTGATTGCCCGAGGAGAAACTGAAGAATGCAAGAATCTTTTGTTTTTTTTTGTCACAAAACCTAAACTAACAAATAATTGTGAAGAAATTCTATATAAAGTAGAATATATTTTTCGACTACATAAATCTAAAACATAACAATTCTAATAAATTTAATAAAATATATTGAGTAATATTACACTAAATTATCAAATAAAAGTAATTGTATGATTACTAAACTTCAGTCTAGTCACATATTTTTAAACTGTATTTAAAAAAAAAATTATGCTTCATAAAGAATTATCCCTACAGCACATGATCATAAATATTTAATTTAAGCTATCATAGTACATAAAATCGTCAATTAATTTTACCAGGAAGGATATTTAGTTTTCTGTATGTAGGTAAAATAACATGCAAGTTCATGAAACTATGTTTTTCTCTCGACGCTCTATGAAACTAAATTTATATAAATTATCAATCGTTACGATATTTTTCATTGCTTGTCTAGTTTCTTTCAAAGATTCAATGACCTTCTTATTAAAATAGTAGATGAAATCTTCTCATTTGTTTTAGATAATAAACTTGTACATATCTAAGGAAAATTGTTTTCGCTATTAAATTAGTTATATTAAGCAAATTTGAGCTTCCAAATACTTTTTACCTGACTTCAAAAAGGAGGAGGTTTTACAACATGGATTCTAAACATAATAATGTTAAATAATGCTACTGCTGGAGATTTCGGGAATACACGAACTTAAAAAGGAAGCCTTTTTTTTAAAAGTTGCGCTAGTGATAAAGTTAAATAAAATACAACTACACAAAATGAACCAAAACTTTATTACAATGGTTTATTCAAATATTGCTCGAAATATAGCTCCATATCAAATAAATATGTCGATAATAACGGGATATAAGAATGCAACTTGGTATTGTCATTAATTTCGTCATTTAATTTTCTGTCTAAACTTGTTTGATCATATAAATATTTATTTGTATTAATATTTGTTCTATAATTTTGAACTATTATGAAATAATTTTAAGTATTTTTAAAATTCTTGGAAAACAAAGAAAATAGTGACAATGCTATTTAATTGGGAATGGAATTTTATATAACTTTATTATTTAATATACGTAATGTATCAATTAACTTGCAGAAGACCCTAATGTTCATACTTATTCAAATTATAAGACTAAATATGAGATTTCATTACTACATAAATCCAAAAAAATTTTCTAGCTGCATTCATTACTTTAAAGTCAGAAAACACCAAAAATTGACAAAAAGCCTTCTACTAGCCGATTTTGTATGTTACCCATGTAACCTTGAATACAAAGGACTCAACCGAAAAGTAAATAAAAGTTAAAATATAACGTGCAAAAAATGTCCGGGTACACAAAATAATAAATTACCAGTTAAGTATCAGTCGAATTAGTCACACGCTTAGATATATATATATATATATATATATATATATATATATATATATATAAGTTTTAAACAATTAAAGGGTATTTAGTAATTCTATTAAATTCTTACTTAACTGCAACAAACATAAATATAACTTTTTTAAATATTCTAAATATGTCAAAAACTGTGATATCAGCATTATAGTTTTCTAATAAACTTCAAGTAGGTTCTAGAAATACGGTTATTATCATAATTTTAGGATCAGTAAATTCGAAAATGGCGGAAAGAGGGGAATATATTTTTTTGCTTTCTTCTTACTTCAGGAATCACAATTAAATGAACCTACGTGATGTAGTATTATTTCTACTTTCTTTAAGTTTTTTATCACGATCTAGGTTTCGTTGTATTACATCTTCAGGTCGCTATTAGCAAAGGCCTTTGCTGTTGATGATACTATGCCCAGCCAAGGTAAGGACAAGTAAATAATTTGATCTCGCTCGTCGTTACGTGTCATTTACCATAAAAATTATTATTTTATTTCAATATCGGTACTAATTTTTTGGGATTACTTTAATCACTACAAGTTAATTTTTGGATGGACCAGATTGCTTCTCGTCTACTTTATATATGTAACACGGCTCAATTATTTTAATAAGTTGTTACATTTGTAGTTTATTATTGTTCAAGGTTTTTAATGTTTTGGTATTACACATTATTTAATAATAAAATTTACTAATTTTATTTTCTACATTTAATAGTCTTCCCTAAGTTTCGCGAAAGTTCACGGTTCAACGATTAATACCGAAATCATTTTAATGACTGTTCTTTTGGTTACTCATTGTTATATTTTGATTAATAATTTATATTTCATTAACGTATTCAAATAATAGAAAACTATTTTTTCTTCATTAACTTCCTATTATTGTCTTGCATGGTGTTGTTAAAAATGTATTTAAAAATACTCATTTATTATTTAAATTTAATCAAATAAAATTTTGATTGATGCTTATTTAAATTGAAATTTTTGTGTATATTTTATTTTTATGTTTATTTTCCTCATTTATATATGTTTTATTTTTCTCATTTAAAAATATTAAACTGAATTTGTTTTTCAATAAATTAAAAGTATTATAGTAGGAGTGTGGGATAATGTATTAGAGATAATAAACAAGTTCTTAATACAGAAAAAGGGAAATTCAACATGAATGGCAACGTTCAGAATAAATATTCGTCTTTACTAAATAATTATTCCATAATTTACTCTTTAGCTAATATGGTAATACTAAGTAAGATGGAAAAACATTTTTTTCTGGAAGATAATCTCAAAAACTGGTTGTTGACGTTTTATATCTATAACGTGTTATATTTAATATAGATCGCGAATTGCAAATTGTTAATCTGTCAAGTTTTCCGAATATAGAAAATTACTCAATTGTGTCCAAATAAATATGTCATGTGATGATTACACGATATTATGAAAAAATAAATATGACAAATTTGACAAGTTATCTTTAGATCATCATATTATCTGGAAAATGTTTTAGAATCAAAATACTTATCTTGCAATATTTTTCATTCAATTTTGTAAATTAGCCGAGTTCAAATACCTTTTTTAAATTTTAAATCATTACAAAGGCTGAAATAATTTTTTGTCATAAAATCCATTGATTGTATCTTAAAATACAAAAAATTCTCAATAATTTTCCATTTTTTAACAAATTTAACAATTCTTTGATCTTTCACAACGAAGCTTTTCATTGCCATGTAAAAAAGAAGTAGACAATTTCGTCTTTGACCATTTCAAAGACGAAATTTTACGTGTTGACATTTTTACGTGTTGACTCAACCATTTTCTGCAAAGCTACAATAACTGTTAACTACAATAACAGTCACAAAAGACTGCAATAACTGTTAACGATGAAATAATAACTGTGAATAAACCTAGAAGAACTCGCCTATGGAAGTTCCGTCTACTTCTTTTGGAATGAGAATATAATCGTTCGATAATAAAATTTTTTCGAGAAATCCAATTAAGATCATTAGCAATTATGATTAATATGTGACCTAAACACGCAAAGGAACGAAGGTATGACAGCAAACGTTTGAAAGAATACGTGTTATTAACATAATTGAACTAAATGAACCATATCAATACACTGTATATTTTTCACAAATGTAAACATTTCGTGACTATCTCAAAAATTATGAAATATTGCCATAGTTTTCCTTAAAATTCTAATAACGCTCTTTTTCATAATTAGCCACTCTCATCACTTTAGCCATTCTGGTGATGGTCGCCAGAATTTTTTTTTTGTAAATGTTTAATAATATCTCTGAAACTCTCTCACCCAAAACTCTGAAACAAGAAAGTCTGATATCCAAATAATTTTTCATTTATTGTTCTGCACAATATCTTAGAAAATTTAGAATTTTTCATTTGCCCCTTCAAAAATGTTTATATGAATATTTTTGAGTATAATTTACCGATGTACATTTGAGCAAAAATAATTCAGCCTCATGCAAGATTTCAAGTATCTACATCAAACGGTTTCGAAATAAATATTTGTGGACCTTTCAAGATTTGTCTCGCATAAAATACTGTTTGTTTAGGAATCCTTATGAATTGTGCTTTCTATTGATTTTCCACACGATTCAAGAAATGAAGAAAACAATTTTTAAATTCTTCATTTTTCCCATTTAACACTTCCTTATTCTGTTTGGGATTCAGCCACTGAGATATATGGAAGTTATCATATTTTATCAAAACACCGTTTTTTCAGTTTTCAATAAAAACGGCTGTAGTACAAAAGAGATAGTCGAGCTCGTATATAATATCATATAGTTTCCGTTTTGTTTTTGATTTACCCTAAAAATTACTCAACATTTTTTTAAATATTCTACGTTTTTTTATTTTTGCTAAGTAATGTATGAAAGTTTTTTTTAGCAATAATGAAGGTTATTTCAATGCATTTTAAATGTGTTATGTCTATATAGAAGACATAATAATCCTAAGTGCACTTATAAATATAAACATTAGTTACAAAACAGTTAGTATCAAAACCAGACATTTACAAGTGTCTTTGAGAATTTCTAGAAGTGTACTAAAATAATATGTGTCCTCAATATTATGTTATAAATTATTTATACGAAGGACCATGTGGTAAATGTCAGGTTGGCAACTAATAAAGCCACTATTTTTGGTCATTAGTGTTAGCTCATGTGACAGTTAAAAGTCAAATTTACACCTCTTCTTCAAAGCAACAACTTGTTTTTTTTAATGAACAATGACAGCATAAATTACTTAACCCAAATTTATTTCAATATAGTTTTTTCATTTTTATAAATTTATATCGCCAGGTTGCCTTGAATGAAGATTATTCGAGGAACCAAAATTTCCTTTGAGATTCAACAAAACAATAATAACCTGTGTTATTGGCACATTTTCATGAGTCATCATTTATTGCTCCGCTACGCTTTTTGCTCTATCTCTTCTGTGATTTTTCTTTAATCGTCAAAAATAAGTTGCTACCGAAATGGAAAATCACACACCGCGATAATTTTATATATCACTAGACTTTTTCAAGATAAATACTTACTAAACTTATATATTAATTCCTTAAAGTGTTCTTGTAAACTCGGACGAGTTCGTAATAATCAATACCATCAACGCTAATCCACTTTGAAAAGTTAGCGTACTATGGTTATTGTGGTTGTCGATTAGATTGTAGCTCTACGTTCATTCAACCTGGCGCTGTTAATTATTGCTTAATTAATTTTCAGGTCCAGCAATGTTGGAGCCACCTAGTTTTATACTTATTTCTATAATTAGAATAGAATTTTCTACTTAATAATAAACTTGAAGAATATCTTAAGCCCTTCGTCTGGTGAAGCGTCCCGTCACGCCGCTTTTGGACTTATTTATTTTCTCAAATACTTTAATTTAGCGGGATTATTGTGCAAGGAATCTTTTCGTTTCTAATATGTATTTTAAGAAAGAGTATCAAAGGCGAATTGAGTGTTTGTTTTTTATCTGCTTGATTAAAATTAATAAACGATTCCTGATTAAGGTCCGTATTCGTCATGAAAATAACGAGTTTCAGGAAGTTCTAAATTTTAAATGATATCCACAACAGCATTTTCATTACTTTTAATAAGGAACTAAACAACAGAGGAAAAAGTAAGTAATATCAAATAATAATTTGGAGATAATTATAATAAACAGAATTATAAAACCGAAGAGCAATTCTAAGCTCAATAATTGTTAGTCACTGCAAAACAATTGATTATTTTGGATAGGAAATTCGATAAAATCGGAAAAATTTAATATACACATTAGAAACTGGACCGTTAAATTAGATATCCTTTATTTTTTTATAAATTCTTGCTTATCAATAATTCATATGACATAAGTGGAAACAGAAATATAAAAATATACTGTAAAGCGTGAGTAGAACTCACTATACGAGGTTTCCGTGCAGAATAAAGTCCATATAACATTTTCAACACTTCAGGGTACATAATATTATTGATTAAATATTTATGAATATTAGTATAACTTTTCACAACTATATTTTCTAGTATAACTTTCACAGCCTTCAAACATTGTAATTATTGCTAAAACAATGACACTTAAACTCATCGCTCCGGTTTATTATAAATTTTAAATAATTTTATGAAAATTTTTTGAAAGAATGAAACATGCGTCTTTTTTCATATTTTTCTGTGACGATTTATTACTTCAAGTTATAAAAACAAATGTTTTTAACGGAGTTTATATTTCTAAAAACCTTAGAGAACTAAATACTACAGATGGCAGTATTCAATTTTCCCATTTAGAATTTTTATATACTTAATTTTAAGTGTTAATATGTTTATATTTACATATAGAACAATTTCGTAGGAAAAGGGTTACGGCATACTAACGGACAAGTGAGTTATATTATAAGAAAAAATCTTATAATCCTTTTCAGATATGGAACCATGTGGAGGAAAATATTTTAAAACTTTATTATTGCAGAGCTTCCTCGAAAGATAATTTGTTTAAAAAAAAATTAATTTTGCGTTTTTCCAAACAGGTTATAACGATTACCCTTTACCTAATAATTAATTAACTACAGATAGACGCGCACTAGGTTATGAAGGATAAGCTTTGGAAGTAAATTATGTAAAATGAAGATAAACAAAAAAACAAAATTTTAGATAGGAGACACCTAACCCTTATTATATATGTTATATACGAGTAGAGAAATTTAAAAAACCCAATCTGTTTTTAATACAGGGTTGTAAGTCAAATTTATGCATCAAATTTATCAAATTTATGTGGTTGAGGCCACACTTTTGACTGGACCTGTCTAGGAAGAAACATACCTTGTGCCACGTATTCCATTGATTCTTAACGATCTTGTTTTTGAATTTGAAATATTGCAATTTTCATTCAAAGCGTGTTTTGAAATGACATTTAACAAGTCACAAGGGCAAGCATTCAAATACGCAGAAATTAACTTGAGGCAGAAATATTTCTCCCAATGTCAGTTTTACGTGGCATGCTCGCAGGTAAGTTTAACTCAATGATTGTTTATTTTATTATCACCCACAAAAATAGTAAATCACATTGTTCACAAAGAAATATAAAAAATAGCACTATTATAAAAAAGTCAACACACATAATCAAAATAAATAACTGTAATAAAGGATGGGCAGTACACATATGTTTCAACAAAAAATTGACATTAATGAGATCGTAAGAAAAGAAGTTAAACATATCATTAATTTAACTCAATCAATTTAAAAATATTTATTAACCCAGAGTAATAAAATAATGTTATTAAATGTAAATGCTTATAATATTTATTTTAAAACAGTAATTTGATTTTAAAATATGGGTCGAAATTACGACAAAATTTTATAATAAATTTTCTACTTGCAATTGCCAATTTAACGGGAATTTGTAAAACAAAATCAAGCAAAAGAGTGTAAGCCATTAATGAAAATAGGTGTCTTGGAAAATATGTTTCAATCAAAAGTGTAGAATAGTGAAGGCAAGAATAAAAACTTAGTCAAAATGATAAAGCTGTGAGCCATTAAATAATACAAAAATGTTAATACGTAATTTTAATATTATTATTTTTTTCTAATAATTTTTTGTGTGAAAATTACAGGGGAAATAAAGTTTCTATTTAAAACCATCAAACATACAAGAGAATATATCTATTATCAATTTCCATAAATATACGAATACTTACATCTCAAGCAGAAATATCCTCATTAATATCAATAAAGCAAATGTAAAGTAAATATCAATGTATTGGAAGTATTTCCTTTTGCTGATGAAAAAATATTGAAAGGGAAATATTTTTGTATTAAAAATGTCTCGTTAACGGGAACTGAATTAGGGAAATGAAGTGAAAACGGAAATGAAACTGCGGAAAAGTCTCACCGGACGATTGATCAATTAAGATTCAAGCTGAATATTTTCTTGTCAATTTGAAACATATTCGTTTATTATTTTGTTTATTCGGTAACAGAAATTCGGTTTACCACTTTTTTTTAAGAAAATTTTATAAAATAAAAATGATTGATGATAACGTTTGAATGCCATTAATCGATAAATAACATAAGATTTTGATGACTAAAAGAATGTTATTATTTATTTTACGTGCTCATATTACGTATTCTGCAATATAAAACATTTTTTTCTTGTGCTTATGTTGTGTGTAAGCCAAAATTTAAATGTTTGCTGATTCTAGACTTCGATTCAGCAACTTTTTTTTTATTGAACATCACACATTAATTAGTAAGCTACTGAGTCAAACTACTGTTTATATTTTTGTTTTTTCGCATATATCGCAATTTCAATCTGTAATTCTAGCATGGAATGTTTAAAATGTAAATCAATATATATTACAAAAGTAAGTTTACAATGTGTGCGCCTCTAAAACTCCCGGTACGATCAAGGGAGTTATACTGTGTGGTAGCTCTCTATCCTCCATCCATGAAGAAGGTTTCCGTTTTTGCCTGAGGGGCATTCTTAAGGGCTGGAAGTATAGCCCTCTAAAAATTTCTAGAACAGTCCAGAACATTTGAACATATTTGAGGGCGTGCCACAATATTCCAGAACATCCCGCAATATTTGGAATATTGTTGATTGTTTGTGAATAGTCTGGAATGTTCAGAAACATCAAAGAATATCCCAGATCATTGTGGAACATTTCAGAACACTCTCAAATGTTGTGGAATATTCTGGAATATTATGGACATTTCGAAGCATTTTTGTATGGGTGGGCTACCCATTGGTATATACACATTGGTATAAAGCAAGATTTGTCGTGGGTTTGAACATCAGTTTCTTATCAGTGAAGTGCAGTGAGTGAATAGAAACAAACAGTGAAGTGTGAGTAATCAAAGTGATACAGTGACGGAATATAAATAGAAAATAAAATATGAAAAGTTTTTATAGTATACTTGGTGTATTTCTTAATAAAAACATGATTTTATTTATATTTTACATAATACCTAAACCTGCAAGAGGAGGTGATCCTGCCAGTTCTGAAGTAAAACGGCGAAAGCAAAAAGAACAGCGAAAAAACGGAAGAGTCGAAGAACGCGAAGCATGTTTACGTTCCCAGTGCGAGAATGAGCACCGTGAGAAGTAGAAAAATCAAAGAACCACGAAATGAGCGAATTAATGAAACAAGAATTGAGATAAAATCTTAAAATAAAAGACTGCGAACAAAATGCAACCCATGAAACCCTACGATCACCCTACGAGGAGGGCAGACGAGAACAGGTTAACAGTTCAATCTAACAAATGAAGCATCATAAGCATAACAATCTACTACTCGATGAAAGCACCATCAATGATGCACAAATATCAGTAGATTGAGACGAGATATAATCTAAGATGTACAGAAGATCTTACACAAATACAAGACAGCATTAGACCGAATGATTTCTGATGATTATAATGTTATAATTCAAGTCGACAAGGGACCACCTGGAAAAAACGAATTCATTAATATCTCTGCACGAAGGGAATGGATTTCATTTTAAAGTGAAACAATTCAAACAAAAACAGGAAAATATGCAAAAAAATACCCATAACCATATTTGGATGACACGCAAACCGGAGATGATGGCTATCCCAAATACAGAAGACGATCACCCAGAAAAGGTGACTCCACAGCAAAAATATGGATACGAGGCAGAGACGAACTTGAAATAGATAATCGATGGGAAGTACCATACAACCACCTACTTTCCAAAATACACACATAAACGTAGAATACCGTAATTCAGTGAAATCAATTAAATATTTCTGTAAGTATGTAAAAGAAGGCAGTGACATGGTAGTATTTCAAATATCCAAAGACAGCGAACAACAAAACAGAAACGACGAGATGTACCAAATGGAAAGATACATCAACAGTAATGAAGCAGCATTGGCAGAATTTTGGTTTTCCCATACATAAACACGGACCAACTGTGCAACGTCTAGCAGTATATTTTAAGAATGGACAGAGAGTTTACTTCATAAAATACACTGCCAGAAAAATTGCAAACAAACCATCTAAGAACACAACATCAAAAGTTTTTGTCCAACTGTGCCAAACGGATCCAGTCGCGAAAACATTACAATATGTCGACGTTCCTATCTATTATATGTGGAAAACAATGAGATAAATCTTTCAACGATAAAAACAAGGAATTCCAGTAGAGGATCATGATAACTAACGCATTAGTCCAAGTATTCATCGTATATCCGAACAACGCTGAATGTTTCTATTGCCGGACACGAAATACAGACACCAAAAGTTACCCAAATCTCAAAACTGTAAATGGTTACCTATTGAATATAGCTGAAGAACAATTCCCAGTATGTAAAGCGTCTGGACGGGGTGAACTTCTAAAATAAGCTGGGACCAATGCAAAAAAGCACATAAAAATGAACCGAAGCCATGGACAGAACATTACAAGACTTTCGAGGAAGCTCTGAAGTGATGGGAGGAGATCTACACATACTCTCAGGATATTTTCGACATAATACTTCCAGTTATCCCGAAATCGACACCAGCAGACGAAACAAAGGCATATTTAAAAAAATAAAATCTCTGGTCACACATATAAATACTGCGACTAACAAAAAATATGTGAGTGGATCTATCAAAAGTCGAACAACAGCACATTTTGGTCAAACACTTTTACAAAGAGGTGAAGGCACATATCTTACTAACCAGACGATTGGCCTCATTGAACTCGACAATGATTTCTTCAATATAGCCACTACTGAGTCTCACGACCAAATTTATCCAAACATTGTTTACAGCTATACTTATCCGAAGTGGCCATTTCAGAGGGCAATTTTGACAACTAAAAATAATATTGTCGACAATATTATTTTTAGTTTCTAACTTAATATTTTAACAACTTTAATATTCAAAAGAAAATTCTCGGTTAAAAAAAATATACAAATCAAACGAAACGATGGTAAACGTTGAAGAGAGTGCCAACTTCTCTAGAGAATTTTAAACTCTTTGCAAGTACCAGGAATGCCATTACACTGCCTTGGACTGAAATTTTGGATCTCTAATCATAATACTCAGAAATCTCTACTCACCAAAACTATGTAATGGAAGAAGAATGATCAACAAACAGCTATAGAATATCATTATCGAGGCCGAACTTATGACTGGAAAGGACAAAGAACACACAGTATTTATCCCCAGAATACCACTGATCTCTACTCAGATGCCATTACAATTTAAAAGACAGCAATTTTCAATCAAATTAGCCTATAGTTTTACAATTAACGAAGCACAAGTACAAACTTTAAAAGATTGCGGCACCAACCTGAAAGAATCCTGCTTTTCTCACCGTCAACTATACGTAGCTTGCTCTCGAGTAGGAAATTCGAAAATTTGTGCGACAACAAAATGAAAAAATGTTGTATATAAACAAGTATTGTAAATAGACAAAATATGTTTTCAATAAAAATTTTTTACCTCCTATATTTTAAAGTTTATCCTTTTATTTAAACTACCACACAATCTCATATTAAATACCTGAGCGAAACCGGGTACCCCAGCCAGCAATTATATAAATCTCCAAATTCGAGTAAATTGATTACCACTTAAAGTGGAATATTTAAACGAATAAAATTATTTTCAACTTGAAATCAATTTATTATTAAAGGAAGTCAAAATTTGTTAGGAATTTTATACTACATCAAATATATGTTCCAGCGGTACTAACTAAATCCTTGGATTTCCTCAATCTTTTTCAGTTTTTCAGATAGTTGGAACTAACACGCAGATTTTCTCCATTCGTTGGTGGTGGAAACAAACTTCATTTTAGACTTATAACCTGTAAATATTTTTGGTAGAACTTTTAAATGGTTTCAGTTTGGACAGTTGTAATTTTATGTTTCTTATATTTGCTTTTTCAGATTTAGTAATTTGTTTATTTTTTGGTACATTAAAAGGAAAAAGAATTAAACATAAAGTCTTTACGACTATCCAAATAAGCCCTATTGACCATAATTGGCATTAATATATAATTAAAATTAATTTCTTTAAAAGATGGAAAACAGGAAGGATTTGATAAAAAAAAGATGTACTTGAAACGTTTACTATCTACTTCTACTATATAAAATTAAAACTGTTAGTTTTCACTATTTCCGCTCAGTTTTAATTTTTCCGAAAAGTTATCTCTTCTTCAATCAAAATTTTTTCACAATTTTTTCATAATAATCCTTACCTGATCAAACTTTCTAAATAGACTTTTTTTAATTTCGTGTATTTGAAAATTAGAAAATCCTGTGTATCTCCTACTAAGTTCTTTTCTTCGGTGCATTATTTTATATTATAGGCTGCTAACAGAGTATAAGATGATGTGTTTGATGATGTCAGTTTTATTTCAAGTAAAGGTTTTAACTTAAGGTGTGTTCATTCAATCTATGTTTATTTTAAATTTCTTTTAATAAAAAATTACCTGTAATCAGATTGTACATAAATGTTTACTAAATAAACCCAGTTAATAAACAATAGTTTTATTAACGATACTCCAAATATTACGCATGTATACTTATTAGCACTTCTGCTTCGCATCAAACGACTTTACAAAACATTTATGCGTCAACCTAGCTTTCAAAATTCAACAATTTTTAATGCGGAATCATGAAAATGCCAATAAAAATTAATAATTTTTAAAGTTTGTTCCTTATATCTTGATTAAATGAAACAAATATGTATTTAGAATTAACTCACCTTAAATTGTATGTCACAATCATGATATAAAAATGGTAACGATATGAAAATAAGTATGTTATTTAATCGTAGTGATTAAGATGCATGTGAGATATAAAATAAAACTGGACCAAGTTTTTTTTTCCTTAAAGTAATTTGGTGCTGAAACTATTTCTAGATAAATAACATATTTTTTTCGCATTATTACCATAAAAAGGTATTAATGAAAGTCGAAAAGTTTGTTTTAGCATTGATTTATAAATTAAATCGCAATTTTTACGTATTAATTGCATAATGCATACTGAAGCAAATTTTATACTTTTCATTTGGTAATGTAATAGCACTTTATTTGTTAATGTTATAAAATTCAAATTGAGCTAATTACTAAAATGTACATATAGAATAAAATTGAACTTGTAAATGTACTTAACAAAAATTAATTGAAAAATCTATTAAGTGGTTTTATTAGGTTTACTCTAATAATTAAACACAAAAAACTACAAAAATGTTTGATTCCGTAAAATTGCATGATCAACATGAAGTCTCTTAGAAATAATAAAATTATGTAGAGCTAAGTTTGATCTGGAAAAATGTCAGCATCAATTTTCATGTTTCATTTCGTTAAATAAATTACCAAACAAGCAAATTAATTTATAAGGATATCATTGGTTTTTGTAAACATTATTGGACAAATTGGGTAAAATATAATTATTTGTACAAAGCGAAGAAAATACAAAATTTGTGGATGATAAACCTTATTGAAAAATTCAGATTTAAAATGGAAAAACAAGGTTTTTCACGTTTAAATTTTAATAATCTTTTTAACTGGAAAAAATCCTTAAAATAATAGAGATTTTATCAAATTAGTTTTAAATTACTTTATAAAATTAATGCCGGTTTCATTTTGCACTGAGATAAGGTATAAATAACAAGTATATAATTAAAATTCAAAGTTATTTATAATGAAACCTGGAATAATATTAGGGAGGGAACAAATTATATAAATAAAACTTTTTTAATTGCATGTAGTTTAGTATATTAATGTCAAGAGAAAGTCATGATGATTTCGGTACTTTTTTTCACAATTTTTGAGAAATTTGTTATGTTTTTACGCCCGTCTAATATATGCTAGGGGACATATTTATTTGATAAAAATTTTATCAACATTTGTAAATAGATTATTAGAAATACTACACTTTTCAGTGCTCATTCTTCTTTTCACTATTGGGAGATATTTGTAAAATTTCCTTAGCTACAACATGTGTAACGTAAATTGTAAGATTTATTTATTTTACAAGTTAATAGGTATCAAATTAAATGAGTTGTTTTCTAATTAAAATAAATGACGTAATTTTCAGTTAGAAAGTGATATCTAATACTTAGTATCTACATTACCAATTACGTTTCTAATGAACGTAATAAATTAAATTCACTCTTGTAGTTAATTAACAGATTTAAACTCGTAAATGTAGATCTCATATTTTGAGAGGCGAAATTTTATTTGACATTTTCATGGATGTATTTACTTAATTCTTTTCATAACGAATTTTACTTTATTCACTTTATTTTACAAGCGTCTTGGACGCTTAATAATGAACCGGGTAATACTAATATAATTAGAATAAAAAGCAATAAGATGTGTAGATTCAATCATTTTTATAGATTGTAATTTATAATAAACTCGTTGCCTTTAAAAGAACCGGCCTCTTGCTATCCAATTTTGTAAGTCGAGATTCACAATAAGATTTAGTTTTTATTATTTACGATATATATTGGTGAATAAACGTCGAGAAAGATTAATTGAAACAAAAATTAAAAATATTGAAATTATGCGTTGCCTTCTAAAGCAAATTCATCGTGCTTAAATCGGTATAAACGGCAGAATTATATCGATGCCTCGAATTTCAAGGGTCGTATCCACCGTTTTGGCGAAAAATGGGTTTTAATGCAACCTTATTTTAATAAGTATTAATAATTAATAATTGTAATAGTTCGGTTATTCTTAAAAGGGGAACATTTTTCAAAAAGCAAATATTATTTTTTCTGGATTAATGTCGTATCAACAATGCATTTTAATTCATGCTATTGAATAGGTGGTAAACGATAAATATAAAAAAAATTACATGATATATGACTATTAATTTTATCGTATTTGATTTTTACCACGTCTGGGCAATTCTGAAATAAGATTTATGTTGACTCATATGACCTATGATAATATGTCAAAATAAAACAAATATACACTTTTTTATATACTTTTGATAATATTAGGTACCGTGAATAATCTTAGGTATCACTTAGGTTTAACGTAAATACCTACGTAAAAAAATATAATCCTTTATATGTAATCGCATGTCTGTTTTTGGCCATTACGTACTATCACGGACTCTAAATATGCTAATTCAATATGCTGAAGCGAATAATGTACATACTAGAGGACAATTTAATCAAATCGGTTTTGAATTTATATTATATATTTTGCTCTAAAATACAAAAAACGTATCTGTGACACCGATCATAAATATTAAAGAAAAAAAATTATTTTGTTTCTAAATGCTTCATTAGAAATATGTTATATCAATTTGTAACAATAATTAAAAAAATACGTTATAGGTAACTTTTTCAACAGACAGTTTTCTAATTTTTTTTTCTGTAACGTTCTGCAGACATTTCTTAAAGAGATTATTATCTTAGTTGGTCAAGTTGAAGATATGTTTGAATTTTATCTCTAGAAAGTATTGTAATTGCTTTAAATACGACAAATGATGAATAAACTGTTTAATTTGTAACGTAAATAAATACCTAATTTTACAAGGTCTAAATAATTACTTATCGATTAGCAGTTTTACTCCGATTATTACAATAAACACTTCTTTTTCAATAATCAATTTCTCATCGATAAAAGTTTAAAGTCAAATAACAAATATTTAAATTGTTACCCTCTTTAATTACTTCTAAAGATAAGATAAACACTTCTATATATTTATTTTCTGTGTTGAATATGTTCAATCTATTTCTATTGTTTTCTAAATCATTATTGATTTTATGGTGACTTTGGGAAATAAGTAGTAAATTTGACCTTATGGATATCATTTTTTAACTTATTCACATTTTTTGACTTGATCACAAAAGAAAATAATACTCAATACACACCTAACAAGCGGACTCTTCAAGAAAAATGTCGGCAGCATGACTAAATTTAAATTTGAAATTAATTTTTTTGTGATGCGATTAACCGTTCCCGAAATTTTCCGATAATTCATTATAGCTCATTACACGCGCATCGGTTAGTACTTTTGAAGGTATGTTATATTGTCAGCAAAAGTGATTTCGAAGATTAAAAACTGATAAGAAACTAATAAGTGTAAATGTAATATTGTGTAAGACTCCTCATATTTTGCTATGCAAATTAATTACGTTACCGATATTTCCCGTTAATGATTTGTAACTAATTAGATACTTATTTATTATTATTTTTTGTTAATATACATGTCTCCATGAACGAACGTATTTAATCTTATAAAAACACAATTCAATTAATTAGAAAACAACATAATATTTGATGTTTTCGTTATGTTTTGCCACATAACTTTATTGTGTTTCCTAGAATTTCCATAAATTAGTTATGGATTTTATATGCTTATCAATTAGCATTTTTTATTAAAATAAGTTTATGGGAAGTAGATACGATCAAAGATGATTCTCATCATATAAAACCAGAAAAAATGACCCTCCCTTAGACCAAAAAGTAATATTCAATTCCTCATATATTTCCAATACAATTTAGATATGTGCCTTCCATTAACCATGAATAAATAATATCTCATTAGACGCGTGGTGAACAATATTTTCGGATAATTTGTTTTGTTATTATTAAATGTGGTTCTTATAATCAAAAACAGGATAAAACAGTATCTCCTGTATCTCGTTATATGTAATACGGCTATGTAATATCATACATTTCTTAATTTGTATCCCGTTACACTCGCATTAAGAAACTTATATTTTTGCGTCAAGCGCATTTATTATTGGCCAGAAGCACCTACCTCCAATGCTTAAAAACGTAAAAGCTGTTCAATGAAAAATGAAAATATCTCTTTCTGCTAGCATAATTATCGGGCTCCGTACATTGTAGTACAGTCTGTAGTTTTACAAAATTAGTTAGTCATCGTGATAAGATCCCATAATATTATATTCTTTGATATGATAGTTAAGGTCATCACATTCTGACCTAACAATCCTTCGGAACAGAGTTTTAAAGAGAAGCTGATTAATTAGCAGCGACAGTTCATGACTCAGCCATGATATTATATCTGCCGAAAATGAAACAAAAAATTAATCTGGATCGATGTATTTATGTATTTTTTATTTATGTATTTATATATAAAATGTGCTTTAACCTTATGTACAATATGTTATGTAAGCAATATCTCATAAGTTGGAAATTAAGCCTTTAAATCTTTTTCACAGTAAATACAGCCAATGCAATTAAATATATTCCACAGGAGCTAGTTTTCGGAGTCGAAGAGACATATTTTGACATCTTACAAAGTAATAATGTGCTTATAGAATTCTAATCCTTCGAATATTAGATTTACATAAAATATTATTTTAATACATTATTCAGCTCTGGAATCTAAGCACTTTTGTCTTACATGAAATTTGTATAGCTTTTAGAACATAAAAGATATAGAGAAAATATACTTGATTATTTTAGTTTTTGCGAATACTGAAAAATAGTCTTTTGACATATACGCCCTTTGGGATTCATGATCTCGTTATATGTAATACGAGTTTGCCTGATGTTATAGAAACAATAATTTAAAAATTATCAATTAATTAATAATTATCTCCTGGTGTAGCCAAAATAATTTCATTGGTAATTCACAGGTGCAAATAAAAGTAGCAGGAAAAAAATGTAATTTTTTTTTAACTAAATCAAAATTTCCAAATTTTTAGTGAAGAAACGGTGCAATTTATCAGGAAAAATTAAAATAGACGAAATAATTATATTA